>CAUYTI010084710.1:0-71870 GCA_963575145.1 Galago senegalensis
CAGAGCCTCAAGCTGTCCCCCTGGGTAGAGTGCCATGGCATTACAGCTCACAGCAACCTCCAACTCTTGGGCTCAAGCGAGTCTCTTGCCTCCGCCTCCCAAGTTGCTGGGACCACAGGCGCCCGCCACAACGCCCGGCTATTTTTTGGTTGCAGCCATCATTGTTGTTTGGAGGGCCCGGGCTGGGGATTCGAACCTGCCACCTTAGGTGTACGTGGCTGGCGCCTTAGCCGGTTGAGCTATAGGTGCCGAGCCACTTTGTGTAAACTTAAGAGGAATCATTTTCTTTCTGTTTCAATTACATTTTGATAAAAATAATTATGATGTCTAACTAACTTCAAAGAAAGAAGTTAAACCTTCCAAATTTAATTATACTGAACATGGATAGGAGAATTCAATTAGAAATTATGTATTATAATACCATCTGTGTCCCAAACCCCAGAGAGTTTAAGCATTCCAGATTGTTTCTAGTATTTTTCTATACAGAACAGGTAACCTTTATTATGCTTTGGGAGATTTGCTGAATTTAATTAATTAGCTGTGTTTTTTAAGGCTTAACCCACATTTGTGCAAGTAGTTCTTTAATTAAATAAGAAAAGGATATCATTCTCCAAAGGTAGACAAAGGCTTCAGTGCTCTAAACAGTACTATCAATTGATTATGTCAGTAGAAAACTGACTTCTCCCATGATGGAAACAATTCATTTCCTTAAGAGAGAAAATAGTATTTTATTTTCTGAAATTGCTAACTGCTTATTTGTTACTTATTTTTAGGCTACACGAAAATAGCTACATATATTGATGAATGTGTATATTCTGGAAACCTGTAAAAAATGAAAATGTATTTGATGTATTTCTATCGCCAAATATTTATCATGTGAAATCAGTCAATAAATTTACAAATCAAAATATCAGAGTAAACAAATATTACACAAATTTAGCTAGATCCAAGTTAAGAAGGATGACAAAAAAGAGATTTAGAATACTCTGTATTCTTCTTCCAATTAAGTTTCCTTTCTGTCTCTTTGAATCTAGTCATGAAAATAAGCAGAAGGAGTACATTAAAGGCTGTAATTGTGGGGTTCCCTGAGTTTCAAATACAAATGCCAAGACTAGGTAGCACAGGTAGGGTGTATATGTATCACTACTTATATATGTATATGTGTGTGTATCTATAACATATATTCTATTTGGAAATTAATTGGTATCACTAAAAATGAATGTACTATCCACTTCTGTTGGCTTTTCCTCTATAAATAGGGGTAACATAAGATCATTGGTCATTATTAACTCCAATTTCAACAGGCGAGTCTCCTTCCCACAAATACGTCTTCTACATGAATACTTCTGTTGTGACTTGGGGTTCACAAAAAGAAGAAAGTGGGCCAGATACATCTGCTTGGAACATTCTGGATTTTGCTTAGAGGCATTTTTTTTGGAGATGTATTCACATATTATAAAATTCATGTTTCTAAAATGTATAATTCAGTGATTTTAGTATATTCACAAAGTTGTACAATCATCACTGCTACCTAATTCGAGGACATATTCATGATGGTTAGGGTTTTAAAATTTAAATTTATGCCAGCCCTATTTCATCTCTTTCTTCATAGTTGAGATTTAAGTGTTGGCGAAAGTGAGTGAGTACAAAGGTACAACCTGAGAATGTAGATATTTCTTATGCCATAAAAATAGACAAAGCAAACAGTGTGACTGCTGAGGGCTACTTCTACATTGTGGGATCTTCAGTCCCCTTCTGGCTCCCGTGTAATAGCCTTTTTAATGTATGCCACCATGTCCAAGTGAAATAGCTTTGAACTAAAATATTTCTTAGAACATCTTATGGTATGACGTTTAAAAAAATTCCCATAATCTTCCCAACTCTCTTGTCGGCTGGCAAGCTAGGGAGGCATTGACATGGCATTTCAAGCAGTATAAATTCTAATGTTGAAGAGAGGTTGTTACTGAACAAGTTCTCAGCGCCCTCAAAGGTCTTCCTAAATTATTCTTAAGAGCTTTCATTAGTAGGACTGCTAGTCTCAGACTTATAAGTTACAAACAAAGCACTCGTTCCCAAGACAGAGATCTTATTCTTGATGGGATTAAATTTAGAAAATGATAAAAGATATTTTCTGAGATACACTACAACTCTAATTAAGATAATTATAATTAGTTTCTTTTTTTTAGTTTTACAAAAGGAATTTATAAGGAAGATAATTATAATTAGCTTCTAAAACTACATATTGATCATCTAAAAAACTCAATCTGTTAATAGCTGGAAACTGTGTTGTTAATTGACACATTGAAAATGTAATTACAATTTGAAGACTATGAATTTGCCAGGGTTATCACCAGGAAAAATGCCTGAACGTTATTAAAACAGTATAGAAAAAAGGGTACAGAGATATTATTTAGCTAATGTGTTGACAAACTTATTATAATAATAATACAAAAGAAAGATCTGAAATGTGCAATTAAGAAGCCAAAACATTTGAACTTAAAATAGCTGCTTTAAAAACAGAAAAAGTTTAATTCTACTTGTGATCCCTCAATAAAAACTATACACACCGACAGTCTTACAGGTTATGTTATATGTAATAAGTACTTAAAAAATATGCTTCATACTACTTATTTATACATACCTGCTTTGAAGTCAAAAGAATTTCAGACACAATAACAAGTTTGCTTTTAAATGTGCTTCCTTGCTCTCTTTGATTTTAAAGCACTCTTCACAGATTTTATGCATAATGACAGCAGCAATAAGAAAATTGGAAAGATACAAGCAGTGGGAAAGCTTCATTCTGGATGCTCAATAATATTTATTCTATAATTACTACCTTCAAGCCTTTCTAAAGCAGCATGCTACGTGACTTACATATAAATCAGTTATACTGAGGGGATAGTGATGAAACTTTAAACTCTTGGGCTTAACTGATTCTCCTGCCTCAGCTTCCCAAGTAGCTGGGACTACAGGTGCCCATCACAATGCCTGGCTATTTTTTTGTTATAGTTGTCATTGTTGTTTAGCTGGCCTGGGCTGGGTTTGAACATGCCAGCCTTGGTGTATCTGGCTGGAGCCTTAACCACTGAGCTATGGGTGCCAAGCCAGGATTTTATCAGTTCTTGAGGCAGTCCTATAAACAAGAGGAGACCGCTGGGTAGCAATACTTGGGAGAAATATGAGGATGATCAAAGAGGGACTGGAGGGACAGACCCAAATCAAGTAATATTATTCTAGTAAAACTTGGATAATTCATAGTAGGAGGTTTCATAAAACTAATAACAACCATTTATTGAACACCAAAGAATGTGCTGAGTAACATACGACACCCCTCATGTTCACAATAATCTGTTAAGAAATTGTGTATATTACCCCCTTTACAGATGAGGAAGACATAGCCCAAAATAGTGAACAGTAGCATAGGGATTAAACCTCCCAACTTGGATTCAAAATGCTGTGCTCTAAAAAAAACAAAAGAGCAGGATTTGAACGCAGGTCTGTCTGACCACAAAATCCACATACTCCTGCTACCATGTGCCTCTTAAATTCAGCAACAGAGACAAGATGGACTGTGTGACTGCACTGCCCATATTCAGCTCTCTGGCCACATAAAGGCAATCCTAGTTACAAAGTGGAAGTGACCTCACTGTGGGTGACTTAATAATGCCACCACAGTACTTTTCTTGGTAGAACATTTTAGCATTGGAACTCAGTGCAGAAAACACAATATTCTTTTACCTTACTGAACTGATGTAGGAGGAGGGGAAACTGTTACTCATCTGTATGAGTCAGTAAAATTAAAACATATTAAGAGAGACTATAATATTTCATTAAAAAAGTTGGAAATCAGTATTTCCCAACACTGTACCCTGGGAAGAGTGTTGCTAATTATCATCGAAGAGATTGATCCTCATAAATGGTCTACTTTAAAAAAAAATACCACAATTTAAGATATTAATCTAAAATCATTTGATTCTGAAACTACAACCTGTAAGTCAAATGTCACTGTTATTCCTATATTCATTTGTGGAAATGAATGTTGCAACAAACACCATTACTATGCTCCATATACCTTTGTGGTTTTTATTTTTCCTTTCAAGTGAGTTTGTATTTTTAACATTTGCTACACACAGAGGTAAGTTTCAAATATCCTTGTGCCAGTCTTGGAATAGTTCACCTTCTAAAAGTCTTTGTGGATGTGACCAGGCACAGTTAAGACCGTATTTTGCCATTTTCCTTTTTTTCCTCATTTTTGAAAGTAGAAAGCCACTTTCTCTCTTTTTCCCTCTCTTTCTCTCAGCTTCTTATGAAGATTCCCCGTATAAATGCAACAGCTGCAGTTACCTACAAATATACAAACTGAAAGAGAAGAAATATTATGTTTGGCTACTTAGGAGTCTCCTGAAATAACAACATACCTGGACAGTTGGCATGACCAGAGAGTGTCTAAAGCAGGCAAGGAGAAATACAGGGAATTGAACTTGTCATACTGCTGCTTTGACAGGCGCCAAGTGCCTCCCATACCTTGTATCTATCCATCGGGTCTTCCTGCTGTAGCTGACTCTCTCGCATTGCCTGATATTCTTTCTCATATTTCTTCAGCTTCTTGGTTGGTACCTGTAGGGATTAGAGAGAAAGCATGTTAGACAGGATATCACTTAGGAAAAAAAAAAAAAGTAATGTGTTTCCAATTTAGTGTCTGGCATTCTAAGGGAGGACAATCTAGATTCCAGAGCTAGAGTTGGCAAACTTTTCCTATAAAGGCCTAGACAGTATATATTTTAGGTGTTAGGGACTACAGGTCACAACCATTCAACACTGTTGTCATTACATAAAAGTTGTGGCGGATACAAAAATGAACGAGTATAGATGTGTTCCAATAAAACTTTATTTACCAAACAGGTCATAATTTGTCCACTTCTGTTCATATTGCTGATGTCTTGACTTTTTCTTGTTAATGTATTTAATAGGCTATTAATTTTAATTATTTTTATTATCTTAAAGTATAATTCAGTCATAGGAAAATATTTTATGGGAAAAACTGTGCACATGGAACACTCAAGGAAATGTAAGATTGTTGTGCTGTATGTGATGACAGAAAATCATCTAAATAACTCATCTCTTTCTTGCTAAAGTTATGTTATCATCAAAAGACAGTAGTTTACTCTTTTCTGAAAAAACAACTAGAATCTTATAGAGTCTTAGAATGCTAAAAATAAATAAGCATAACACACTATAAAGGCCCTTGGTATTTGACCTCTCTTAGCTGGTATTTGACCAGGTATTTGACCTCTCTTAGCTGGGTGCAGTGGTGCACACCTGTAATCCCAGCTACTGGGGAGTCTGGGAAGCTGGATCACTTGAACCTAGGAGCAGAGGCTGCAGTGTACTTTGACCATGCCCATGAATAACCACTACACCCTAGCCTGGGAACCACAGCAGGACCTGTCTTTAAAAATAAATAACCTCCCTTAGTTTCAGTTTCTTCATCTGTAAAATGACACGTAAACAAATTTCTACCTAATAATGAGGTAACATAGGTAAAGTATCTAGAACAATGCCTGTCCATGGACATTTAAAACATTTTTTAAATAAGCATTCAATCAAAATCAACTTATTGGCTCGGCGCCTGTGGCTCAAGTGGCTAAGGCGCCAGCCACATACACCTAAGGTGGCGGGTTCGAATCCCCAGCCCGGGCCCGCCAAACGACAATGATGGCTGCAACCAGAAAATGGCCAGGTGTTGTGGCGGGCGCCTGTAGTCCCAGCTACTTGGGAGGCTGAGGCAGGAGACTCGCTTGAGCCTAGGAGTTGGAGGTTGCTGTGAGCGTGATGCCATGGCACTCTACCCAGGGAGATAGCTTGAGGCTCCGTCTCCAAAAAAAAAAAAAAAAAAAAAAGATTTCAAACATGCAAAACTTGAGAAAATAATATAACCCCCAAATTCCCATCTTCTATTTTCAGTAATTATTAGCCTATGGTCAATTTCATACTACCAATTGGCACTGCCCCAGCAATAAATTATTCTAAAGCAACATTCTATGCATATATCATTTCACTTGGAAATATTTTATCAGGTAGCTTTAAAACATAAGAGATTTTTAAAACAGTCACAATTCACCAACGTATGCCTAAAAAATAAGCATATCAGAAAATCTTTATTATCAAATATCTATGCAATGTTCAAATTTCCATGATTTCATGAATGTTTTATTATTTTATGACTTTTTTTTAACAATTAGTTGATCCAAAAGATTGGCTCCAAGATGGCAGACTACAGCTATTGCCTCACCAGCAGCTCTCAGCCATTCCAACACCCAAGCACCAAGTCAAGGAAAATTAAGGAAAAGCGGGAAGTGAAAAGAGGAAGTAGGGAAAGGAAGCAAACAAGAGGAAAACACGTATGAGGAGGAACCAACCAAAACAATTCTGGCAACATGAAAAATCAGAACAGATCAACCCCCTCAAGGGATCACAAGGCAGCTACCACAGAGGATCCTACCTATAAGGAAATGGAAATGACAAACAGGGAATTTACAGATTGGATGGCAAAAACAATGAAGGGAATTGAAGGGAAAGTGAAAATCCACCAACAGGAAATCCAAAAGTTGACCCAAGAAATGAATGAAAGATGTAATGATATTAGGAAGGTTCTATCAGATCCTAAAGAATTGAAGGAATCAGAGAACTTGAAAGAATCTGCAATTAGTTGACCCAAGTCAGTACATAAACACTACTATGTATTGTATTTTCCTTATAAGTATTTTAAGACTGAGTCTATACTAACTCTCCTTCCTTCGTTTCCCTTCTTGTTTATTTATTTATTGATGATACTCCTCAGTCCTGACCATGTAATCCATCTTTGATAATACTTTCTACTGGTTCTTTTTTGCCAAGCGCAGTTCTTTTGCTCTAGACTATCAGGTCTATCTATTGCATAATTTCTATTTTAGCTTGCAACATTTATCTTTTTTCCCCAAATGGCCACATTGAAGTCAGTCTATGCAAGTAGTATACCCTCAATAGATTTCCACTCTCCACACCCTCCTTCTATCATCTCCTCCCTTATCACATCAAAAGGTTCCCATCCTTAACTTCATTAACGAGAAGTGGATGTCTGAGCCTTGGTTTTGATCAAAAACTAGATTTGATCAAATTTGGGTCAAATTTGGATCAAATCCAGCACAAGGATCCTGTCACACTTGTAGTTTTGATTTAATCAACAAATGACAAAATTAGTATCAAGTTTGTTTCTGAGTTTCTCTTGAAAAAGTCTTTTTCTGGGCAGTGCCTGTGACTCAGTGAATAGGGCATCGGCCCCATATACCAAGGGTGGTGGGTTCAAACCCGGCCCTGGCCAAACTGCAGCAACAAAAAAATAGCTGGGTGTTATGGTGGGCACCTGTAGTCCCAGCTACTCTGGAGGCTGAGGCAAGAGAATTGCCTAAGCCCAAGAGTGAAGGTTGCTGTGAGCTGTGAGGCCATGCCACTCTATTGAGGGAGATAAAGTGAGACTGTCTCTAAAACAAAAAAAAGTCTTTTTCTGTCATGATATGAAAAGTGTGTAATATTATTAATATATTTTTAAGAAGTTGTTCCATTTCCTGAATTTCCACACTCCTATGAAAATATCAAGGTATATCTTCAAGAAATATTAGTAAGTGATGGGAGGTTTCTCTTCCTGTACTTGTTTAGTTATGCCAGTGTCCGTGTCAGGGATTTGATCTTACTTACATCAACTCCAAATGAGCTAATTGTACTTATTAACAAATAAAATCTCTTTCTGGAATCTCTGTCAGAGATGAATGAACAGCATCAGTGGAATCCAGAGGATATTTGGGTCCAGAGAAGCTCTGATTATTAAGAGTACAGTAAGGCAGTTGCTTAAGAAGTGTAATGCCTGCTGCATGTTCAGCTCAAAGTCAAGCTGTTAAGGTAAAAATCTCCTCATTCAAAAGTATGTCTTGGACCCCGAGTGCAAATGGTTCAAACTATAGCTGTTTATAGCTGCATTAGAAAACCAAACTCAATACCCTGCACAATTAGGGAATCCATTTAGGCTGATTACTAAGTGATTTAATTTGATAATTACACTGTCAATCTGAAGTAACTGAGATGATAAAAACTTCAAAATCTTATTAGCAGAGCTAAAGGTTTGAGCTCTTAAAAAATCGTGGCCATCAAAATATTTTAAAGTATCATACTTGTTAATCTTAAATTCTTGATTTATATAAAATGTATAAACATGGGCTGATAAAAATGTTTTTCCCCTCTGCTTATTTGTTATCTTTGTTTTTTCCCTCTTTCATTCCAAGGAAGAGTAAAAGAACACAGGCTTAAAGCAGAGGTGGCTCTAATTCCAGGTTGCAATTCATGGCTAATGGTGGCAATTTTGAAAAGAATTTTATCATCTTAAAATTTGAGAATGTTCTATACTATTCTTTTCTACTAAGGGCAAAGCTCTCACTCTAAGACCACACAACCCATCCAATTCATTTTTCTATTTTAGCCTTTAACATTTGTCTTGGCTCGGTGCCTGTGGCTCAAGTGGCTAAGGTGTCAGCCACATACACCTAAGGTTCAAATCCAGCCCTGGCCTGCCAAACAATGACAGCTGCAACCAAAAAATGGCCAGGTGTTGTGGTGGGCACCTGTGGTCCCAGCTACTTGGGAGGCTGAGGCAGGAGACTCGCTTGAGCCCAGGAGTTGGAGGTTGCTGTGAGCTGTAATGCCACAGCACTCTACCCAGGGGGACAGCCTGAGGCTCTGTCTCAAAAAAAAAAAAAATTGTCTTTTCCCTCTCATTGATGTACTTACTATCTTTCTTATCTATTATGCAATATACTATGCTTTATAATTACTTTTTATAATCTTTCTACTCTGTTTTGTAGATCTGTGGTGAATTTTTACTCTATGCCACACTTTCCATAATGTTTAGCTTTAAAATTCATTTAAAATATACTTGGGTGAATCCTATCTTGTTAATCTGCTTTGCATCAATTTTCTTAAATACTTTTGCCCTTTTGTGCTTCTTGATAAAATTATGTTTTCATCAAGTTTGCAAAAAAAAAAAAAAACAACAACAACAACCAGGATTCTGATGGCAATTTTATTAAGCCTTTTTAATAATTTAGGAATTGGGCAGCTAGTTTTTCAAAGCTGATTCTCATGCAAAACAGTGAATGACTTAACTTTTATTCAAGTAGTTATGAATGTTCATCAGTAAAACTGCATCACCTCCTACATATAGATTTCTCTCTCGTTTTTTTACTGAAGGTGTTCTTAGGAATTTTGTGGTATCATTGTTAGTGTGAATTCAACTTTTTTCTATTGTATATCCTAACTTGTAATTGCTTGTTTATAGCTGTGATTATCAACAAAGGGATTTTTAAAACACAGGCGAGGTTTCTCCAAACGGTCCTTGCATCAGCCTCTGAGCCTCTGATACATTTTCTTGGAGAAGGCTGCTCTTACCCCTTACTGATCAATGTATACGTCACTCCTCCAGACCACAGAGGAAAACAATGTGAGGTTGCACTTAAATAAAACAAGGCATTTGGGTTCAATTTTTTTTAATAGAGTAACTTTATCATTTTTCTTATTTCTAAGAATTTTTCTTTAATACAGAGCTATTTGCTTTCTAAAGCTCAAGCATTTTTTTTTTTGAATCAGTTGGCACTGAATCTAATATGTGCCCAAAACCATGCCCAAAGCTACCAGAATATATAGACCTAAAATTCTGAACTTTGCCCTTGGTCAGTTAGGTTTGGATGGGATGCTGCACTTGATGGTGATGTTAACTGAGCTAAGCTGAACAACATCCATGAGAATGTGTCTTTTTATTAATGGTCGGTCCTTCTGAATATAGGCATCATGTAAATGAAAGTACAATTGCCAAGGCAGGGTGTTGGGGCAGGAATAAACCTAAATTCTGAAAAATGCAACCAAACTCCAACTTTTCTGCGTATCTGTATCATTTTCTGTCTTCACAAATCAAGTGTGTGGAAATCTCATGTTGGTCAAGGACGTACACACAAATCATTGTCTTAAGGGCGGGAGAGGAGGGAAGAGATTTTGCTATCTGATCTGTTCCTTGGAGACAGCGTCAGTAGCCTTGTATTGAAAACGATTGTCTGTCTCTTTTCTCATTTTCATAAAGTCAGTCATGCTGCACTTAATAATGGGTTGTGTGTGAACATGAATTTCTAAATTGTTTACTTGAAACTTGCAACACATTTTCTTGTGAAAATCATGCTCTAAATCAGAGCTTCTCAGCCTTCTGCATACTTGACAATCTCCTGGTGAGCTTAGTGAAACACAGAGATCCAAGTCCAGAGATTCTGCTTCAGGATGTCTAGAGTGGAACCTCAGGAAACTTCATTTCATCAAGTACCCAGAAATGCTGGTGCTGAATGGTCCACAGACCACCACTGCGCAGTTCTGCTCTGTATAATGGCTGAATTCCTCCATCAGCTCTCCTAAGTCTATTTAAGTATAGTATACTGCATAATATTAATAGAACTCTGAACAGAAAATTCCAGGAACATACCCCTGCCAACTGCAGTGATGATAATCCCCAAAATAAAAACACACACTCATACACTGTCACAGGAAGCGTCTCCTCCTTCCATTTCACCCAATGATCAAGAGAGGACATGAAGAAACTGACAGTGAAGGTTACTGAGGCCTGAGGAGCAGAAATCAATTTTGGCAATGGGAGACGATTAAGAAATGTATTTGGGGTGGAGGTGTCAGCGGCTGCCTTACAAAAGCATTACATAGGCGTGGGAAGGCTCTGGGGTTAGGGCTTCTTTGAATGATTGTCAGGTTGCATGAGAATAAGACAATGAGGGAATGTGGCCGCCAACCACAATGACCACCCCTCCCCCCCCCCCCGGGGGCAAATGTGTAGAACTAGAGGGAAGGAGAAATATGGGCTTTCGGGAAATCATTGGCTTTCCAAGTGCCTCTTCTCCCAATGTCTTCAATTCAGCACGAAGCCATATTTTCTGACCACAGTTAAATATATAATCTAGACTCTGCCCAGAAAGGGAACTGATATTTATTTAACACCTGCTAAACATCAAACACTGTGTTAGACATATTGCATGCACTGTCAAATTTTTGTCCTCATTCTACAAATGATAGCCTCCCGTGGAAAGAGCAAGAGCTTGGCTCCCATACCTATCTGGAACAGTGGTTTGTGATGTATTCAGTTTCTCCGAGTACCGTGTCTTCATTTGTAAGTGAGGACAATATTAATACATTGTAGGATTTGGGTGATGATTAAAATAAATAGGTCAAAGACTTAGCTCTATGCCTGGCCTATAGTTGATATTCAGTAAGTGGTAGTTATGTCATTAGAATTACCATAATTGTTCTTATTATCAAAAAATACCAGAGAAGTTTGCAAAAGCTCAACCACTTTGTACACATTTCAAATACAGGCACCTTCCACTCTAGCCTTGGTACTCAAAGTCTAGTCCAAGTTCCAGTATGCCTTTTGTGTCCTGAAAGAGCTTCTCAGAAATAGAGAATCTCACACTCTACCCAGACTAACTGAATCACAATCTGCATTTCTTGAAGAAGCAACCAAATCACAATCTGCATTTTAACAAGATCCCAAGGTGACTTGTTTGCACATTAAAATTTGAGAAGTCCAACTTGGCAGTGCTTGGGCTTTCCTCGACATGTCTGATAGGGTTATGCTCGGGTAGCTTGGTGGTGAATTTTAACCACATGCCCACGGCTAGTCAGAATGTAAGTTCAACAAGGGTAAGGATTTTTATTTGTTTGCTCACAGCTGGGATTCCACTGCCTAGAAAAATCCCTGGCACATAGTAGAAGCTCAGGAAATATCTATTGAAAATATAAATCTAAGTTGAAAGTTGGGAGTTATCTTTTAGAAATATTTTTAGCGACATTTTTAGTACTGAAGCATGAAGAAGCACTGCTTCATAGGCATAACTGATCATCAATCAAGGTCCAGATGAGACAGTGCTCCCACTCTGCTTAACCCAAATACTGGAGGAGACAAGGAAAGAACTGGTTATTCTTGCTGCCCTTGCATGTTCCCTTTTGTGCAAATTAATCTCATAATGTCAAAGCCCAGAGTTGTCAATACATTTCTGTGTTCACCCTTTTTCAGATCACTGGGTTCCTATTACCAACATTCGGCCTGTCAATGAATAGAAATTTTGAAGCTTACAATCAGAATGCCTTTTCAAATGAAAATGCTAGTCATGAAAATGCCTACCTTTCAGTAATACAATCAATTCATCTCCAAAATTCACTAAGTGAATCTCTGCCTCAAAGGTTAGTCTTTTATGATCAAATGGAGCCAAAATGTTTTTGCTAAACTCCTTTTCATGGAGCCCCCATCATCCTTATCTGAATCTAAAAAAAAAAAAAAGTCACTTTCTGTGGTTTGTTCTAGTTATTTGTGTACATTTGAAACTTCTCCTACTGGAATATTTAAAAGAATGCATTTCTTTTAAAGAACACATTTAAGTTACAAAACTTAACAATATCCTGAACATCCTGAGTGCAGATCCACTTAAGATTACTGATTCTACGGCATTCTCCACTGTGCATGTAGTTGGCTGGAACAAAAATATGGTCCCCAAATATATATTCACTTTGTAACATTCAGAATCTGTAAACAGTCTGTGAATAATCTGTGTGTGCATGTATTCTGTGGACACATCACATGCAATGTTCTTTGTGACCTTTTTTGAGGGCCCCTTGTATGTGATGTTTTTTGTGACTTTTAGTTGAAGAGGATACTAATGTAGTAAAATTAATCCAATAAATCAGTTTTGCCCTTAGTTCTGCTACAAACCTTCGGTCATCCTAACTTCTTAAAGCAAAACTTTCCTTTAAATAAAGAAATATGAATACACAATCTCTAAGGATCTGAAAAGCTCTAAAATTCTGTAGTTCTACAAAAAAAAAATTGATGAAGCAACTGAAGAGAGAGAAAGAGGGGACTAAGTGACAGTTTAATACAGCTGTCCATTGAATTCATGGCTTTTGAAAGTTCCTTGTAGCACTTCCAGGGATACAGAACTGTTGAAATTTTAATGGAGTTTAATCTAGTAATGATTTATTGTCATGACTTTTGCCTTTGGTATCCTATTTAGAAAGCCCTCCCTCACTCACATATATAAATATTTACCTGTATTTTCTTCAGATTTTATATTATGTTTGATATTTCAATCCTTAATTCACTTGGAATTTCTTACGGTATTCACTTGGTATTTGAAATGAGGTACCTATTTAGCTTTATTTTGTTCCAAATATTTAGTCAGTTGTTCTAATGCTATCTGGAAAATTATTCATCCATTATCTGCAAATCTTAAGTCTTTATTGTGTTCTAACATCTTAAGATTAAAATTCATTTATGTATTGAGAGAGTTCATTATGTTATTCTACCTTTGCATAGCTAGAAAGAACCCTACTTGGTGAATTTGCTAATATTTATCTGATATTGATGCATCACAATTTATAAGTAAGTATGATCTGCAGTTGTCTTTCAAGAGTTTACTTTTTTTTAGCAACAGGGTTATTCTAACCTGTCAGATGCATTAGAAAAATTTTAATTTTTATGCTTTGTAACATTTTGGATAGTACAATAATTATCTGTTCTTTAAGAAGTTGATAGAACTATAATTTATAACTTCAAGTGTTATATTTTTTAATTACCTTTTACATTGCTTCTACCATCTGTTCAGGTTCTATTGCTCCTGGAGTTAAGTCATCATTTCTATTTCACAACAAAGTTTTCCATTTAATCCAGAAGCATCTATAAAGCTAAAGTGCATCAAGAATCCAAAAGAGAACAACATAGAATGATTTTTTTTTTGTTTTGGCTTTCTTGTTCATGAACATGTTGTTTAACTATCCTTTACAGGACTATTGTTCCAACTTTTATACTTTGGAAGATGCTGATGCAATGTCTTAAAGTATCTCTTTAAATTGGCTTTCCAATTATCTCTGTACAAATCATTTTCTCTTTTCTATTCTGAATCATGTATATTATCTTTTCTTTGTTTATTTTATATAATCATTTTTACCCAAAGAGTTCGCTCTTGAATATATGTTTAAGCTCTTCTATTTTTCTAGAGTTTTTTTTCCCCCTTTAAAACTATTAATTCCTAAATGGTCTATAAAGACAGGAACCATAAACAGTCAGTAAAGAAAATCTTTTTTTGCCTGCCTTTATTTTATAGAAGGAACAGATTTGTACTCTGCACATACAACTGTTTGGATGATGCTATAAACATAGATGACGTTGACGTAGAAACTTCACTGGGATTGAGTTATAAACTGTATTTCTTATTTTATAAGAAATGGAATACGATTTGAAAGCATGTGGACTGTGTCTACAGATGACCATTTGGACCATGAACCCTACTAACAGAATATCATAGTAGGAACATTCAGGCACTTGGAGCTCTATGAATTAAAGGTCAGTGTGAAGGATTAAGTATATATTAGCTATCCTCCATCTGCCAGTTTTCAAAGCATCTTATTGAGAAGGCACACAAAGAAAGAAGCCAGGGGGATGGGAGGAAAACCTGGCCTGATGAACCAGGAAGTGTAGAGGGCCTGTAAGCATGTGGGTATGAAGGAACCTAGGTAACCAATAACCAACAGGAGGACAATCAATGACCAATAGCAAAGGGCAATGCTGCCTGGAAGTGCTAAGAGGCCAATGAAAGACTGGCAGCCAATTTCAAACGACAGAGTATTTATACCCCTGCATGGGCCTTTGTGTCTCTATCTCTCTCTCACCTTTTCCCCACTATGAGAGGGACCCTTTGTTCTTCCTAAATAAAATCTCTTTTTGTTACCCTGAAACTTGTGTGGGTTACTTTTCCTTTCTATCCACACTGCCTGTGCCGCTCCAGTTTTATTTCCAGTTTCCGCTCACTTTTCCTTTCGGTTACCTCTGTGCCTCAGTTGAACTTTCTAGCTCAGCCAAGCAATCAAACCAGGTCAACTGGACTCAAGGAACCAGGACCACCCACCCCAACATTATAACATCTCTGAATTTCTGTTTCTTCACCAATAAAATGAATATTATAGTATCTACCATGTAGGGTTTAGCTGACAGTCTATTATAGTTAACAGCTTATCTGTCTCAGAACCCTCTTCCCAATAGCTGTGGCCTCTCAAAGCCAAATTTAAAGAGGAATGCAATCTTTGAAGCTTGTAGAATCCTAGAAGATTTTATTTTGTAATATGCCAAAGTATGTGCATGAACATTTTAACCCACATAGAAATCTGGTTTCATTGATTATCCAAGTGAATGTTTTTACATTTTCTTATCTCTCTACTTGAAATGCTTCTTACAATGAATTTTGTCTTACAAACATAATAAACATTGTTTTTCTTGCTTAGGAGTACAGTTTAGAATTAAAAAAATACTGTAATACCTTCCTCATTCTTTTTCCAATCTAACATCCCTTCCCTAGAAAAATCCATACACCTTAATGACTTACTACAGTCATTAGTACACAGGGAGTAAGTTTTGAACTTTGTTTCTTATCCATGGGCTTTGTTTCTCTGACTCATAATCTCTAGTATATTCCAGCCATTCAAGACACCAGGTGCACACATACGTATGCATTTACAAAACATCCTCTCTATACCCTGCTGGGGATTACATACCCAAAATTGGAGATTTAAACCTCAGACAACAGACAGCCTACGTTACTACCAACAGTCTCACTAAAAATGCAAAGTTCAGGGAATGGTACTCCAAAGCAATTAACCCAAAGAAAAGTCCTATGCAAACATCAAGGCATCTAACCTCCTTGAGTAAACAATACCCAGTACCTCATCTAGACCAAAAAGCACAAATTTTAAAATGTGTTCATATTTTAAAAATAATGTAAACTAATGTTAACCTGAAAAGATGTTTGGACTGGGAACTCAGCTAGTTCCTGTCTGGATGATGTGTTCTCTTGACGACCTCCCCAAAACATGAAAACATAAGCAGCTGGATAAATATACCGGCTGTGCTGTGTGGCAGTATTGGCAGCATGAGTCACGCAGGGAACAAGGTTTTTTCCCTGGCTCCACCCAAATACCAAGGCGATCTTAGAAACCTTGATAAAAGTGGGAGAGGAAGTGTTCCTTGGAAGAATATCTTCTAGAAAGATAAGGCTGAGAGGGGAGGCAAAAAACAAATCAGAAAGAAAAAAACACAACCACATTAAAAGTGAGCAAAAGATATGAACAGAAGCTTTTTAAAAGAAGATAGATAGGGCGGCGCCTGTAGCTCAAAGGAGTAGAGCGCTGGTGCCATATGCCAGAGGTGGTGGGTTCAAACCCAGCCCGGGGCCAAAAACTGCAAAAAACCCAAAAAAACCCAGGAAGATAGACAAATTACCAACAAACATATGAAAAAGAGTTCTGTGTCACTAATCATCAAGGAAATGCAAATTAAAACCACAACTCATATCAACTTACCCCAGTAAAAATGGATTAGAAAGTTCAAAAAACAGTAGATGCTGGTGTGGAAGCAGAGAGAAAGAAGCCCTTATGCACTGTCAGTACAACTTCAATTTAGTACAACCTCTATGGAAAATATATGGAGATTCCTCAAAGAAATAAAGGTAGACCTATCTTGTGATCCAGCAATTCTGCTACTTGGGTGTCTATCCAAAGGAAAAGAAGTCATTTTATTGAAAAGACACCTACACTACCATGTTTTATTGCAACACAATTCATAATTACAAAGATATGAAATCAACCCAAGTGCCCATCAATTCACGAGTGAATTAACAAAATGTGGTGTATATGTGTGTACACCGTAGAGTACTACACAGCCATAAAAAGGAATGAATTGATGTGCTTTGCAGCAATTTGGATGGAACTAGAGACCATTATCCTAAGTAAAGTATCTCAAGAATGGAAAAACAAAAACCACTCATACTGTCTAATAATTTGGGACTAATATGCGGGCACACACAGGAATAAAGAGAAATAAAAATTGTTGGAAATCAAGAACTTAGGGTAGGACGGAAGGAGTAAAAACCTACTTAATAGGTACTCTGAACATTATTTGGGTGATGGGCACTTCTTTAGTCCTATAGCATTATAAAGGCTATCCATGTAACATATGTAACAAAAACATATGTACTCCCTCAATAACTTGGAATAATATCAATACTAATACTGCTAATAATGAAAGATAATGTTGTCCCTCACCCCCCCCCCCCGCCAAAGGGCCCTAAAATCACTACTAAGACAGGTGAAGGGAAAGAACATTCTCCCTTTTATTTTATGATCTAGACTTGGGGAAATCATTTCCCCAAGACTCCTAAATCATAACTATTAAGGTGAAAATAGTTATGAAAACAGAGATGGATTTCTAGTCAACAAATCACACATGAACTGGATGGAGGAATGACAGATTGACAGAAATATTTATAACATCACGACTAAGCAAACTGAACAGGAATTGAAACTCTAAGCACTAAGTTGATGGGAGGGCACAGGGGATTCTAAAACAAGCTGGGAGCATCCAGTAAAATTGAGCAACCATAAGACTTAAGACCAAAATGTCTCATTCCTGGATATATGACTCAAAGCAATTCCCACACATACAATTCCATAATGGAGCATATAAATGTTGGGGTTTGTCATGGGAGGGAATTTGAGTAAATGAAGTTATTTATTACTGGGGGTGGGACAGTTAAAAGGTGGACCTTTGTATTAGAATTCTAGGAGACAGTGAGAAGTAACAAAGCACATCTACTTGCAATAGATGGTGTCAGAGATATGCACCTGCCCAGGGTTTGAAGGGGCAGCCCAAGCAGAAGAGCCTCACGCTTTGCTTAATACTTTGTTGTCCTCATCTTGAAATTCTTAAAAATTTTTAACAAGGGGCCCCGCATTTTCATTTTGCCCTGAGCTCCACAAATTATGGAACCCCATGCCTGCTCCTAAGCAAGTGTAGAGAAAGATAAGTAGGACACGCAATGCAATTTATGATAACATAATCAACAGCTGTGTACTATTTACCTCACAAAGATATATTCACACTTAGGATAAAATAAAGGTTGAATGGAAGTGTGGATCAGGACAAAGGTTAAAATTAAGTGAGATTCAACAAAGCAGTAAAGGGACCTTATGTGCAAGAATAACTTACTCAGTCTACAAGTGCTGACTTCAATGATTTGAATTTCCTTTGAGTAAGGAATGTACTGCAGAAAAGTTTTGGTAAAATAGTCCATATCAACTATGTGATACTTGAAAACTCCCATCTTTTTTTTTTTTTTTTTTTGCCTAATAAATCTACATTTTCTAGCACAGAAATGTCTGTATCTTTTTAACATAGACTACGTTCTAGTTGTTTACGTATTACCAACACATCAGCTATCTTTTCAGTTGGTTTTTCCTTCAGAGACTCAAAATGACACACTAGTAGAATATATTTTCCTGTAAGCAGGATTCTATATTAACAAAACATAGGGAGGTAAAAATTTCCTAATAAATCAAAAAAGCTATAAACAATTTTGATTCAACCGTTAAAACTGTTATAGTAGCAACCGTTAAAACTGTTATAGTAGCAGAATCAAAGCCAATCGCAACTTCAATTTCCAATCATACTGACTTCAGTCTAAGTATGAATGGATATAATCCAGAGACACTCGAAGATAATCGACCAGTCTCATGCGAAGTCCTGGCTGCCAGGCTACAATGCAAACTCTGACACAGTATGTCAGTGGTCCTCTCCTATGTTCTGAGTGTACACAGATAGGTCTAAACTAATGATGAAAATTCAGGAGGTAAGATGAATACTCTTCCTCTTCAGATGACTCTTCATGCATGTCAATGTTAATTTTAGGATCATTTTAGAAATTTGGTTGGCTTAATTTAACCAAAGTAGATGTATACCCCTGTAATTTTTCATAATATAAAAGCCTTATCCTGAAGATAGTAACTTATATGGTTTTGAAATTCCTTGTAGTTTATCTAATATAAAAACTCCACCCAGGGCAGACTCCGAAGCTATTTGCATGGCAAGACAGAGCCTTATTGGAGAGTAGGAAAAAGCCTGGCTTTTGTGCCTTTACTTAGCCAGAGATCATGAAGGAATTGGGTATGATATTTCCTGCCAGTTCTAAGATCTCATTTACATAATAAGGTAATAGAAATTTATGAAAGTCAAAACCATAATTAGGAATGTGGTAGTATTAGGGGTGTTGCAGTTGACAGAGCAGGGGGGTTAGACATTTTACACAGATGCTTATACAACTGGGGTCATTTCATCCATCCTTGGGTGGAAATTATTTTCTAGGTTAGAGAGTCTATTCGGCTAGGAAACTTCTAGTCCATCTGACCCTTGAGGCACTGAACTTAGAGACTGGCTTGGCAGGACCAGGAATTTAGTCCCATTAACACTCTCTTTTTCATCACTGGCTAAGGACTCACCTAATGAGGTTGCCCCGGCAGCCTCTGTCATATTTGAAAGCATGATTAATCTGTCTCCAGTTGAGAAATTTCTGATTGCAACATCTTCTGAGCTGTTTAGAACACTGATAGCTGCCGCTGAAAGGAGCTGGAATCCATCTGAAGCTCCCAGGACTTGAAGACAGATTCCCAGAGACTTAGATCCGGTAATGACTATTATGTATTTGCAAAGCCTGGGCCATGGTATACCAGAGAGACACGGGAAACTTCTGGAGGTACAAAACTTAAAGTGTTGGGCAGGAATGTTGTGTTTTGATTCTATCGGGTTAAGCAAGAGATAGCGAGAGTATAATGGAGAGTTGTCTAGGCATGTTATAACAGGTTTTTTTCCTTCAAAGAGCTGTAGCATTTAAAAATCAGACATCACTATGTTTGAAAGTCAATGAGAAGAAGTATCACAAGTCTATACTTGAAAAGGCTAGCGATATGTATTTTTTACTGGATTTTTGTTTTGGGTTGTGCATCTACAAGTTTGAGACATAATGTTTAGATGATGTCTTCAAAACTGTTCAGTGTGTTTAAAAAGCTGTTCTCATCTCAGCATGTTTTTTTTTTTTTTTATGACCAAAGTCATCTGCAGGGAATGTATGGCTAAATGACTGGCAAAAGTGATGCCCCTGAAATCAGTAAAAGTTATGTATGGAAATCAGTAATTCGTGAAAGACATCCCCTTCTCCTTTTCTGCTGCTTTTTTTCATCCTCCTTACTGGGTGAGGAGCAAAACTGGGGTTCACGTTACTGTAGATGACATTGGATAGTAACAGGCTCTCGTAACCCTCTTAATTGCAGACCTGCGTTGGAAGCTAGGAAGGTGAGGGTGAGCCAGCCCGATGAGTTAATATTCCCTCTAGACATGTAGTGAGATTAATAATTGTTCTTTAATTCTATATATGTCAAAGCCAAACAGTTCCTATTTTTTATAAAATATCCTTTATTCTTTATCTTCTGTTTCTGGAAATAAGAAAGCAATTCTTACTAGACTTTCTCTGAGTCAGAAAAAAAGAAAGTTCAAATATATATCATTTTGGCACACTTAACACTTTAGACTGGAAATATGAGAGGGTGGAAGTAATCCGTGGGTAGAAATATGAAATGAAAGGTATCCTTTTACTCAAATATGACTTGGTTTCATATTTCTTCATTGGCCTGTCCTGACTCTACTTTGTAAAGAAATTGAGGGAAAATTTTTTCCTCTCCAGTTCTTCCTTAGTTTTCTATTTTTTTTTTAATTTTGAAGCATCTATCTTTCAGAGCCTATTTTGCCTGAAAAATAGATATTGTGTTCTTCATATTGTAGAGGAGATGTGAAAGATAGTGCCGCTACCAGTTTGCTATTATTCATTTTTCTTTTCTCACCTAGAATTTTATTCACCATTCATTCTAAAACTTTTCTCTTATGCCGCTTCTATTCACGGAGCACAGAGCTACTGGCCTCTAGGTCTCTTTGAAGATCCAGTCAAAGTTGCCTAATTCTTCTTTAGATTCAAAGGTGCTTAATGTGCAAGTCTGAAATTTCTAGATTGGACATTCTATTGTGTAAAGATTTCCTTTCATTCACTTGTCAATAACCTTGTCACTTCCTGATTCATTACATCCTTCCCTCTGGGGGTGGGGAAAAACAGAGAAGCCATTAGATGTAGTTTCTAATGAACTTTACTACTAATAGTTGTGTAAGATGTGAGTCACATCTTTTTCTTGGTAAGAGATTAAGAATACTGGTGCTTTGTGAAGGATGCCCAAGTAAGGAAAAGACAGAATGTAAGTTTGTGCAAACACCTAATAGGTTTTAGAATAAAAATGTCAGATAAAAAGGAAAATGTGGCAGATACCAGAATGTTCTAATTGATGGACAACAGTCTTCTGCAAGACACAGTCATTTGTATAGCTGACAAGAATCCTGTAATAAACAAAAACTTGGGGAAATGGCTGAAATGGTTATCACAAGATACAAATACTAAAAATTGTGAACTTTGCCCCATAAGAAGATATCTAGGGCGTTTACTCAGAGGTCACTGAGTTTACATTTACACCTATTTCTAAATGTCATAACCTATATTTTTATTATAAGATAATTCAAGATACTAAAGCCATTGAGGAATATAACCAATAAGTATATTATTGAAAGAAGGAATATTTTTATTCCTAGTAACCAAATATAACCGTTAACATTATGAGTTAATTATTCCAGTCTTCTTGAAAACTATGCTTTTTAGATATTAAAAAAAGATTTTAATATATACAGCAGTTGTTTAAAAATTGTCTTTGCTCCCATAGCCCAAAGAAATTTTGAAAACTATGCTTTTTTAAATTTAGATATTAAAGATTTTAATATATACAGTTATTTAAAAATTGTCTTTGCTCCCATAACCCAAAGAAATTTTTCAAGACTCTATAAATAGTTATAAATTTTTAAGTTGACATATAAAATTTGACATATTTATAAAGTTGCCAAGGATATGCTTTATGGTACATTATAAGTATTGATAGTTTAAAATAAAATTGTTACATAATTTTTTCAATTATTCCAACAGAATAATGATTTAATGCCTAATATTATCTATTGAAAAATTATTTCTTATTTAATGGATTAAAGTTTTATATCTTTTATTTTTCTCCTTTAATTTATATTCTTATTCTACTTTTGTCTACAGGTATTTTATATATCCATACAAATATGTACTCTAATATTTTTATAAATCTTTTATTGGCCAATAGAAGATTCTCTGCATCTGAAAATAATTCAAAATTTGTTTTCATTTTCTGTGACCATAAATAAGGTTGCATTTTCTTTTAATTTTTAACAATGTTATTTCAATTTCTATTAGTATGTAATTGGTCAAAAGAATAAACATTAATTAATCGATAAGGATGAAGCCCTAAAAGTAAAATGTTATTGGCAACGTATCTCTTTAATGACATGAAAAGGGCTTTTTTTACTTTAGGCATCCCTTAATGATTAATTGTTATTAACAGGTGAGACGAAATTTATCCCTTCTTTTCATTTTTTGAGTAGACATAAGTGCTGAGAAACCACGTTTGAAATTTAAATAATGCTGTTCAATTCTTTGAACTCTTTCTGAGGCCCTGTATCATAAATCACAGTTATCAGTCAACAAGAATTATTTTTTTATGATCTGTTAACAACTCAGGCAGATCATTTTTCAATTTTTTTTTTGAAGCAAAGAATTGGAAACTCTGTTTTGCAGAGAGTAAATGGCCTTGGAAAAGGATTGTTACTTTCATAAAGTCACTTCCTTTCCCAATACCAAGGTCAATTGTGTGGATTGTTCCTTTGTTAGGGAGTCTCGGCTGTTTTATATAGTCTGGGACAATTCATTATAATAAGATCAAGGAAAGGAAAGCATTAGCTTTTCCTTTGTAGAATTAGAAAAGGAAAACCTGCTTGAAGACAGAAATTCTCTCAGGCCGTATTGAAAGCGTGCTAAGCAAGATCAAGCAAAAAAATAAAATTGCATGAGATTAAGATAACTGATGAAGATAATGTTTATAGAAATTTTCTTTTCAATAATTCTTTGAAATATTGTTAGTGCTTTATTCAAATGCTTTGTCTTCCACCTTCAGGAAACTTTTTCTCTTAAAAAAAGGTTAAACTGCCCTAGAGAATTTATTTCAAGCCGCACTTGAGCCTACAATTAAACTTTTGTGGCAAGCTTAAATTATGGTGATCAAAAAAAAGAAAGAGTATCTTTTTTGATTAACACAAACAAAATGCATCATTACACCTAAAAAACAATTCATTATTCTTTGTAATAAAAAGATAACATGAAATTCTTAAAAACTTATATTTTTCTATTTATGATAGTTTTACATTTAATGAGATATCTGAGCTGTAGATTGTTTTGAATATCTTCTTGGCCAGACTGAACTTTGGACAAGTATACTCATAAATCTTCTTCCAAAGATTCTAGCCAGTGATTGATTTTTGTTTGTAATATTATTCATTGCAGAGAAGTTTGCTTTACACAAATATGATATTGGGAATAGAAGACGTATTTCTATCACATTTTTTGTAATATTTGGAAATTCAATCTTCAAAGATAACTAAAAGGTTGTAATATCTGTTGAATTTTTTTTAATATTTTTTGGGGGGCTATAATTTCTTTTTACTCTTAACTTTTTTTAATCAAATCATAGCTGTATACATTAATGCATTTATGGGGTACAATGTGCTGATTTTATATACAATTTGGAATGCTTACATCAAACTGGTTAACATAGCCTTCACCTCACTCAATTGTTCTGTTAAGACATTTATACTCTACTCTCAATAGAGTTGACGTGCATCCTTGCAACATGCACCACAGGGGAGATCCCAACAATTACCCTCCTTCCCGTCCCCTCCCCCAGCCTCTCTCCTGCTCTTCCTTCATTCTGGTCTATAGTTGTGTTTTATCTTTGGCATGAAAGTGTGGGTGATTATATATTGGTTTCATAATAGTGAGTCCACTGGATACTTTTTCTTCCACTCTTGAATACTTTACTAAGAATATGTTCCAGCTCCATCCAGGTAAACATAAAAGAGGTAAATTCTCCATCTTTTTATGGCTTCATGATATTCCATGGTCTACATATAACACAACTTATTGATCCATTCATGGGTCAATGGGCACTTGGGCTTCTTCCATGACTTGGCAATTGTGAATTGGGCTGTAAGAAAAAAACATGGAACACTTCACGAATTTGCATGTCATCCTTGCTTAGTGGCCATGTATCGTTCCAATTTTAGTATATGTGCTGCCAAACCATGCACTGTCATTGAATATTTAATTGCAATCCTCTGTCATTTCTTATTTCAGGTAACACATCCTCTTAGGTAATATTTAAGTTTGCTCATGTACATCCACGTCAAGGGGTTTCTCACCCAATCCAGAGATATTCTATCAAGTGTAAGTGCAGGAAAATAATTTTCAGAATTTGTGTACAATAAATCTAAAGTTTGTTAAAATTTGTTCCATAAAATTTTCATGCATTTTACACCTTTTCACTAGGTCAAACATTTCTACTGCATTTTCTCTTTTAATCCTTTCCTTCCAGAGCAGAAATTTTTCTCTGAAAGCTTTACTTTTATCTATAGATGTGAGACTATTTTCATGATTTCTTTGCATACTCTTGAGAGTATTTAAGCACTGAAATAAATCTGGAAGAAATGCAACTTTATTACCCCAACGTCATCACAAAGTCAATTGCCTAATTTAGAATGTTGCATTTTTAAAAGGTTAATACTTCTTTTAATTCATAAAATCGTGATAGAACTCTTCCTCAGGATAACCATCTCACGTCCATAATGCAGTAAGAGCTGCACACGAGAATCATCCATTGAGGAACATAATTCTGCAAAGCTTGATTGCAGTGGCCTGCTTTGTATATAATTAATAATTTTAATAGTATCATCTAGGACCTTTTGTAATTAAGGCACTAATGATTTTGATGCTAGCATTTCTCTGTGTAGAAAACAATGTAAAAATTTTTTGATTTTTTTTGCACAAGTGTAACAAATTCTTTTACACCTCTGGACATAGATGGGGCTCTACCTGTATAAATATTTATGCAGGAATCCCGAGACAAGTTGTTAGAACTACAGTAATTATCAGTCAAATTAAAAGTATCTTGGTCCTTTGTTGTTGTTTGGAGTGGTTGACAAAATAAAAATTGTTCTAGGATTTCTTCTTCATTGAAAATCTAGTGAATGCTAAAGTTCGGGTTTACCACTATTATCAGTAGATTCATCCAACTGAATTGCAAACATGTTTACTTCTTTGAGGTGAGATATTACTTGAAATTCTATATTTTCAGGTAAATCCTTAACACACTGAGAGATTATATTATCTGAAAGTAGAATTTTTTAAATTTACTTTTCATAGTCTTCTCTAAACATTGCTTTTATAATTGCTCAGCAGGCTGGTAAAATAACGGATTCTGCAATTGTATGAGATTTCACTTTTGAAGCTATAATCCCTGCAACGGAGCAACTCACTTCTTGTGCTTTATCTGATATCATTGCAGACTTGGTCCATATTTTGGCTTGCTTAGTATTACTGAGTGCAAATGGTTTGAATTATTCTATCAGCTTTTCCAACAAGTAGGAATGTCTGGATTTTACATGTCTCCTTGATTTTCTAGGAACCATAGCTTCATTTGCTAAAGTTTCCCCACAAATTACTGATGTGGGGTGTGGTAGATTCCCTTTACTACATATGAAACTGAGTGATAAATAACCTTCATCACTTTGAGACTGTTCTTTAGTTGCGATGCATGGGATGAAGCAGTATTCGATACACTGTCTTCGTCTTTTATTAAAAACTTATTCATTTTAATCGGATGCTATGTAATAAAAATTTTTAAATGCCAAATCAAAAATCAAAATAAATCAACGGCGTATACTTTTAAAAAGAAATACAGATTTCAATTAAACACACTTGGAAAATTTTTCAAAACTAGGATTTACAAGGAAATTGTGTCCAACTAGTTCACTATTTCAAATCTAGACAAACTGTAGGTCATGCTCAGGACCAGTTACATCTCCTTACACTTCAGACACGATGAGGGACTGCTAAGTCATATGGCTTCATCCACTTCAGAGGATTTCTACATATATTGGTATTCATCACCAAATCCTTGTCAAATTTCGCCATATACTGATATGTCACAAAACCTTATTTTTCAAGGGTACATCCCACCCACTTTAGAAATAAACTGGTGTTTATTTATTGTAACACTAGAAGGTTTATTATAATAATGGCATACTCATAATCGATTTAAAGAAGTTTTAATTTTGATATGTACATTTACTATGCTTTGAACTTCTTTTGAAAATGATTTAATTAGTAATCTTTAAAATTTTTCACACCCCTATAATTCTAGCACTCTGGGAGGCTGAGGCAGGAGGATCCCTGAATCTCAGGGCTGGAGACCAGCCTTCGTAAAAGTGAGACCCACACTGTACTAAAAATAGAACCTAGCTGAGCATGGTGGTATAACTCTGTAGTCCCAAAGACTGGGAAGGATGAGATAAAAGGATTGCTTGACTCCAGGAATTTGAGTTTACTATGAAATATGATGATGCTTTGGAACTCTACCCAGGGTGATGGAGTGAGACTCAATCTCAAGAAAAAAAAAAGTGCATAGAATGCCTGGCTTAAAGGGTTCCCAGACCTACAATGAGCAAATAAAAATTATCACTTCCTGACAGGCACAGGAACCTTAAAACTATAGGTAAAATCTGAAGTCCACCATATTTTGGCTTCCAAGTCTCAAGAGGTTTTAAATTTAAGATTCCTATGTGATCAATATAAAAAGGAGAATTTGTTTCTCAAGAAATGCTATAACACACCTATTAGATTAAAAGCCTGTCTATATTATTTCCCTATGGTCATTTTAGTTGTGCAGTTGATTGCCTTTAAGCCTAGGCTCATGCCTCAAAATGATTATGCAAACTGGGACTGCCACTTACCACTAATTTTACTTTGTGTTTTCTTTTCTAAACTTTGTACTTGCTCCTTGTTAAATTTCTGCAGAAGTATAACTCCTAACAACATAATACTGGCCTACCACTTTGAGATGATAGCAAATATCTGTGTAACGTACAAAATAGAACTATATAATCCTCATTTCTCCTTTTAAAACCGGTATCGTCCTTACATCTTTGAATATGCGAATTCTTTACTATGGCATGTATATTCACATTGTAATGTCTTTATTCCCAAACAAACATCATTTTAATTTTTGTTTTTTAAAGAGTATATATGGGAATCAATGGCCTAGAATTTGATTTTTTAAAAACCATTTATGTGGCTAGGCGCAGTGGCTCACACCTGTAATCATAGCACTCTGGGAGGCTGAGGCAGGTGAATTGCTTGAGCTCACAAGTCTGAGACCAACCTGAACAAGAGCAAGACCCAGTCTCTACTAAAAATAGAAAAATTGAGGCAAGTGGATCACTTGAGCCCAAGAGTTGGAGGTTGCTGTGAGCTATGATGATGCCATAGCACTCTATCCAGGGGACAGCTTGAGACTCTTATCTCAGAACAAACAAACAAAAAAACTATATATGTACCTATGTATTTTTTGAAAGTCATTGTGTACCTAGTAGCCTGTAGACTACTGGTATATACAATTCTTTCTCCTAACAACTTTTCCCCCTATTTACCATAATAATTACATATATGTTTTCAGTTACATAATACAGCCTTTAAAAATAATTTCATTGCTTTGTCAAATTAACTTATGATCTTTTTCTAATTAAAAGTGTTTCTAATTTGTATTTATTGCAACTAATAAGAAAAAGATAATCCTGTACAAAAAGATTCATCCCCAATCTCCAAACTGAGAATTGGTCTTAGTATAAATGTATTGAAGAGAACTTCTATGATGTAAGGTATGAATGTTCTTCAAAATTTCTAGTCTATACAGCAAGATATCAAATAAGTTGCACTAATTTATGACAGGGCTGGTAATCAGCAGCCTTGGTAAACTGCAACATAGTTTCCAGGTTCCTTTTAACTGGGGTTATATTTGGTAAAATGCACAGATTTTAATCATAGAATTTGATGAGTCTTGGTGATTACCTCACTGTAGGTTATTACCCTAGAAAGTTCTCGTACCTTTATAGTCAGCCCCCAATCAAGCAAACACTAGAGTGGTTTCTATTCCTCTCATTGTGTCTGTTCTTAACTTCACAGAAATGGATTAGATAGTTTGCATTCTCTGGGTCTGCCTCCTTTGTCACATAATGTTTATGAGACTTATCTATGCTGTTAAATGGTGTCAGTGAGCAGCACTGTTCCATTGCATAAATGTAACTCAATGCACGTATCCTACTATTGATAAGCATTTGGATTATTTCCAATAATTGCTGTTATGAATAAAGCTTCAGTGATCAATCTTAGTAACAAGCCTTTGTGGGCCAATATTTTATTTTGAGCAACTACTTAAACTGGAAACATCTTACAGGGTTTTAAAAGACTGTCAGTTTTTGATAATCATGGTAATACTATAAACTATAAACCTATATCCCACCAGCGATATTGATGAGGGATCCAGTAGCTCCTCATCTTCTCCAGGATTTGATGGACTCGGTCTTTTTAACGTCAGCCAATCTAGTGGGTATGCCGTAGTATCTCACTAGGGTTTAAATATGCATTTTTCTGATGACAGAAATGTTGACCACCTTTTCATGTTTATTGGCTCTTTATATATCCTTTTTTGCGACGTGTCTAAGTATGTTGCCCATTTTTAAAATTAATGGGGGGATTGTTTATGGAGTTCTTAAAGTTTCTTAGAGTTTTCTATCAGGTATCTATTGCAAATATTTTCCTTGTTTTTGTGAATTTTTAAAATAGTTTTTATACATTTAAAGTGAATGGCATACTGTTTTGATATACATATCCTTAGTGAAATGGTTACTATAGTCAACAAATTAACACATCCATATCTATGCAGTTACCCTTACATGATACGTGTGGCCAGAGCACTTGAGATCCACTGTTTTAGCCAGATCCCTAACACGGTATCAGTAACTGTAGTCCTGTTGTCATACATTAGATTTTTCTCTCTCTTTTTTTTTTAAGAGACAGAGTCTCACTTTTTCACCCTGGGTAAAGTGCCATGGTGACATAGCTCACAGCAACCTCCAACTCCTGGACTCAAGCAATTCACATGCCTCAGCTTCCCAGGTAGCTGGGACTATAGGCAGCTGCCACAATGCCCAGCTATTTTTTAGGCATGAAGACTGCTCTTCCTCAGGCTGGTCTTGAACTGGTGAGCTCAAGCAATCACCCACCTCAGCCTCCCAGAATGGTAGAATTACAGACGTGAGCCACTGCGCTCGGCCTGCTTTTTGATTTTCTTAAGTGTTTTTGATGATCAATTTTTTTTATTTTAATAGTTTTATCATTTTATTCCTCTATGGTTAGTTGTCTATACCAAATTTGTAAAAAGAGCAATCTTTTTCTCTTTATCTTGTTATCTTTTAAGAGCCTTTAAGCTTTTACTTTCAGATTTGCAATGTACCTCAGGTATATTTTTATATCTTGTTTGAGAAATGTATTTTTCAAGAAAAGTTACTTTTAAAAGTTATTTTTCAAAATTGATATCCAATTGTTCCAGTAGAAATTGTTGAAAAGACTTTCCTTTCTGAAATACTCTGAAGCCCATGTCACAATTAGATTAGTATAATTTGATTTATTTCTGTATGCTACTCTTTCCACAAATCTTTTCCAATCTTTTTGCCAATCCCACGTTGTATTAATTATGGTAGCTTTATAATAAATCTCAAAATCATGTCATTATTCTTTTTCAAGATCATTTCCAGGGATGTCCAATCAGAGGCCAGAGGCTGTATGCTGATCACGTGAGGACTGTTTTTGGCTTAACTATGGTGTCTGATACCATGAAGAGTGCACGTGAACTTCTTTTTTGCTTTTCTTAGAGTTTGTGTATTTAGTGTGCAGCCCGAGACAACTCTTGTTCTTCTAATGTGTAGCAGAGAAAAAAAAAATAGCTGGACTATTATAGGTCTTTGTAGTTCTATAAACATTTTGTATGCAGTTTGGCAGGTTTTACAAAAAAAGAAAAACAAACCTAGGATTTTCAGTGTAATTTAAGCACTGTTGTTCAATTGATTACATTGAGTAGAAATAATAGCTTACCAATATGGAGTCTTGATGTAAAAACAATGTCTCTATATATTTAGCTTCCTTGATACTTTGTAACTTTCAGTGTGAAGATCTGGCAGATCTTCTGTTTATTCCTTGCTATTTTGGTTTTTATTCTATTTAATTTAAAAAATACAATTCCGAGGCAGTTTTTGATAGCATAACAAATGTAGTATAATGACAACCCTGCACTCTTATCAGTTAAAATCATTTTTGCCTTTTTTTTTTTTATATAGATACGAAATCTTTAGGACTATTTTTAGCTAAAAAAGCTAAAACCAGCAACAACAGCAACACTTTGGTAAGGAAGGAAGCTTCATTTACCGGACCACCATTCACACATGTATTCAGCAAATCCATATTGTGGACCTACCATAATGTAGACCCAAATTCACATGCTAATGGCCTAACTTCCTATACCTGGTGAACAGATAAGGTATTTTCAGTAAATGAGGTACTGCTTCCTCACACGTCTTTATAGCAAATGTACCCGGATTATTCCAGGCTCCACACTGTGAGTCACCTGAACCAAAGTTTCTTTTCCATTTTCTCATTAATACACAGCACCAGCTCAGTCTAATTACAGCCCTTTGTAGGGATTTATCCATGCTGATGTAACTGTGCTGTTTCCATTTACTCTTCCGTTTATTTTCTTCAGAGAGAACAGTCCTATTTAGAAGCCCTTTAAAATCACAATGGTGGTGTGATTACTGCTTACAGAGGGAAGAACAGAGAGACAGAGAGAGAACGACAGTCAGAGAACCTCTGAGATGGTGCACCGCATTGGTCAGTAATTTATTGTTCTTTTGAATGAAGAATTTTATCCTGTTATTCTCCAGAGGCCAAGAACAAGGAAGCTAAAAAGGTGATCAACTTCTTTTGCATAAGATTTTCAACCCATAATTCTTTATATTCATTTTATGTTACTGGAAAGTCCATACTGATATCGTTTCTTTTCCTTCAATGACTGTCTAAAATGTTTTACCAACACACAGTAGAAGCAGTAAAGGGTGCTGGCTGTATCTGTAGACTCTTGGATCAAACCAACTAGTTAGCAAATCTCAGTACAGTAATTACTAGCCATGTAAATTTAGCTAACTTATTAATCTTTTCTGTGCATTCGTTTCACTTCTGCTCTCCCACTTTTTTGTTGTGACTTTTCCCACTTTATTTAGCAGGACTTCCAGTACCATGCTGAATAGAAGTGAGGAGATAGGCATGCTTTCTTTTGTCCTTAAGGTAAAAGGACTCAATATATGATCATTAATTTCAATTCTGTTTGATTCCCTTTCTATTTGGATGGAATTTTTTATTATGAAGAGGTGTTAAGTTTTTCCAATTTTAAGATGAATCATTTTATGATTTGCTTATTTCCATAATATTTTGATAACTTTGACTCCAATTTATCCACCAGAACATTAAGAACATAATGGGGGTTGTATAGCAACAGCTTCAGGGACACAGGAACAACTTTACCCTCACAGCTCAGTAAAATTATTGGTGAGTGTAGTTAATTTCTTCCTTATGTTTGATAGGCTATTCACCAATGAAACCATTTGGGCCCAAGGTTTTTGTTCATGTACATGGAAAAATTTTATGAAGAAATGCAACTTTTAAAGTAGATATGATTTATTTCTTTATAAAATGGCTTTTACAGTTGTATTTTTAAGGAATCTGTCCAATCTATCAAATTTGTCATCATTTTTAAAATTCAATTTTTGTAGGTTCTTTAGAGGTAGTCTGAAAATGTCAATTATAACAACTTGGTTGATAGTATTGTTCAGAGTTCCTACGTTCTTAACAATTTCTGGCCACCACTTCTGTCAATTAGTGAAAGGGAGTGTTGAAATCTCCAACTATGGACAGAATTCCCTTCAGTCCTATCAGTTTCTTTGTGTATTCTGAAATTCTATTATTGGGTGCCTACACATTTGTGGCTGTTTTTGCCTTCCTCATAAATTAACTTTTATATTCCAGATGAATGAACGTTGTGAAATATCCCTCTTTATCTCTGATAATGCTCTTTGCTTTAAAGCCTACTATAATATGCCCACATGAATATGCCAGCTTTTTTCTGCTTACTGCTTACACAGTATGGACTTCTTTCATTTACATTTTCTTTATATTTAAGGTGTATCTTTTATTGAAAGCCTATAGTAGGGCCTTACTTTTTATATATATAATAGTCAATTTTTGCTCTTTATTTTATGCATTAGCATTTAATATAATTTTGATATAGTTGGATTTGTTTGCCATCTTGATCTCTTGCTATTTGTTTTCCACTTGTCTGTTCATTTGTTCTTTCTCTTTTCCTCCTTCATTTTCCTTCTTTTGTTCCTCCCTGTTTCTTTCCTCTATTGCTTCTTTTGTGTCTTTTAGAATAATCAAATATTTTTTACCATTCTATCTGGATTCTTTTTCAAATATACCTACCTCAGGATTGTGATATTGTACCATGTTGTCCAATGCCTGAAAACAATCTACTTGTATATTTTATCATTGAGAGAGTGAGTCTTATAATGAGTTACCCCATAATGGTTAAAAGTAGAAGTTTTTCACCATGGTTTCTGAAATGGATATTTAATTTTTATAAAATCATCTTATCATGTTAAACTCTCAGCAACATACATAATGATTTGAGTCATAAAGACCAGACAGTGAAAGACTAGCCAGGAACCCAGGATCATGTTACAGGTACTGGGGTGAGATGCTGGACTGAAGAGGCAGTGATAATAACTGAAAACATTTTTTAAAGAGTGACACAGACAAGAGAAAATTTAAGCATATTTTTGAAAAGAAGATTGCAGAAATTTAAAAGAAGAATATCAATATTTAGCAATCGATTGGCGATAGAGTTTGAGGAAATCTGAGAATGTAAGAAAATTTCTGTCTCCAACTTTTAAGATTATGGAAAACAAGAGCATAGAATTGAGAAGATAAAAATGTTGGGAAAGAAAAAGAGGATTTAACTTGGGGTCACATAAGATTAAAGATTTGAAAAAGAAATCAAAGTGGCTATGTTGAAGGTTCAGAGGAATGTGGAATTAAGAGCTCAGATGACTGGTCAGGGTAGAATGAATAGATTTAGGTTTTTCAGATTTTGTTTTCTCACCTAAGGAATGTGACCAGTGAGAGACCCCTAGAGATTGAGTATGGGGAAAAGAGTGACTCCTGGACAGAATATATGATGCTGTTGGATTAAGGAGAAAGGGGAGGGAGACCAGTGGATATAACTACGGAATGGTGTCCTGGGCCCCAGAACTCCAGAGGTAATGAAGGAATGAATGACCAGGAGACAACAAGAGAGATCCCACATCTTCCATAGTGAGATTTGTCTCATTTTTCATCTACTTCATTTGAATAATAATCAGGAGGACAAGCTCTGAAAGCCTCTGCTAAGTACCTAGTTGTGAATAGCAGATTCCTTTGAAATGTCTCTGAAATGCTTTCTAGATCTTTTTATTCAAGGAATATGTCAAAGGAAAGCTGGGGCTTGGTCTTTAATTCCATTTGAATGAATTTAGAAACATAGCAAAAGTCTTTCATTCACCTTCTACTCCTGGGTCTTTCCACAAGGAAGATGCGCACTGCCTTATGTTCCTGGATTTTACAGTTATTTATGGTTTAGATATGCTATCCTTAACATTAGCTCTTTGGAATCTTGTAACAACCTAATAAGGTAAGCAACACAGGGCATGTATTTTTAGCCTGCAGGTGTTGTCCAAGATAGAAAAAGAGAAGCCCACACTACTCTCTTCCTACTCTTGCTCTGGAGTTTTCATTAACCCCCAGAAACTCTTAATTCTGCACTGTGACAGAGAAAATAATGTATTTTAATAGAGGAAGAAAAGCTTATTATTTCCCAAACTATGCATAAAGTTTTTTCTTTTTTAAAAATATGTATACTTTTTTGAACCATCTGTATACATGAAATTTTTTTGAGTCTTATTCTGTCTCCTTGGGTAGAGTGGTATGGCATCATAGCTCACAGCAACCTCAAATTCTTGGGCTTGAACAATTCTCTTGCCTCAGCTTCCCAAGCAGCTGGGATGACAGGTGCCCCCACAACACCTGGTTAATTTTCTATTTGTAGTAGAGATGATCTCGCTCTTGGTCAGGGTGGTCTTGAACTCCGGAGCTCAAGCAATCTACCCACCTCAGGCTCCCACAGCGCTAGGATTACAGGCGTGAGCCACCATACCTGGCCTCTGTAAATATAATTTTCATCCCAATTGTCATCTATTCTTTAGGCTATGAGAATGTCATACATTTTGCTTACATTCTATTGTGCATGTTCATATCAGCTATGTCTGATGTCTTTTATTTGGTTTCTAGGTAACCTGCATACACAGAGTAGTTCCAATGATCACCCAACTATCCTCCAGCATGGGCAACAGACAGAGCAAAGCTCCGTCTCTAAAAAAGTAAAATAAAATTAGAAAACAAATTCTTGGTTGCTATTAAATAATCCTATTTGAGAAGTGGTGCTGGTACAAACTATGCTGTCATTTTTACAAATTGAAAGAATTGTGCTACATCTGGTATGAGCGAGGCTAGAGACACAAAAGATAACAGGCATAAATACAGGCAAAGTACAAAGTGTGATCTTGCCTTTGAGAAGCTTATTTATGGAATAGTTGCTGAAGCGAGACGTACACATCTGAAACAATCACTGAACAACAGAAGATTTGTTACAATAGCTGCCATGTATAGACAACCAAGTATTCCTAGATGTTTTACTGACATTATTCATCATCTTATTTATCACATCAGTTTATCATTTTACACTAACCCCACAAGTAGGTGTTATCCCCATGATACAGATAAAGACACTAAGTTTCCAGAAGTTAAACTGACTAGCAAGAGTCACATGACTAATAACAGTGATGGCCACCACTTAGCAAGTACCCACAATGTGTGGCTTCAGCAGGAACATAGTGACGGATTTGAGACACAGGAGCTGCACCTGGCAGCCAGTCCTGCTCTCACGTTGAAGATCTGAGAGCTGCATTCTCATGGCTGTCATACCCTCTGAAGGAAAGAGCAAGAATTTTAACTCAGAATTTTTCACTAAGTATTCAGAAAGTCATTGTTAGCTTTATTTGGCCATTGAGCAAAATGAGATTCATCATAGAGCCACATGTACAAACTGGCCCTACGTGTTTTTCAAGCCAAAGCGTGTTTGGAGCTCCCTGTAGAGTCCTTGTACCTGCATATTCTGGCCCATTCTCATGTCCATTCCAAACACAGTGAAGAATTAGGGTGTGCATTAGCTAAGAATGCTGGCTAAATGTCTGCTTGATGAGCCAGACAATTCCTATTACTGGGCAGTGAGGAAAGTGGAATGAATGTCTCCACAATATTATTTATCATAGGCTTCCCTTGACAGATTGTTATCCCTAAATTCAGCAACAATGTATCTGTCAGTGCCAAATGCATTAGTGATGAGAGCTGCCTGCATGCATTCGATGTAAAATTAAACCCAATGTGAAACCAAAATGCATCAAGGCAATGTTCTCTTAAAAGTCTCGTATTTCCCACTGGCTACCATAGCTGTGAAGAAAATCAAAGCAACTATGAGAGAAGGGAGGGTTTTGAGCAACAGAAGAGAATCTTACAAGTGGTGACATTCCTGATATTATCTTTTTCCAACCCAATTAAGGTAAGTCTAACAGCTATCTCCACAGTCATTGAGGGAATTGACCTGAAGAAACTTTTGAAAGATAAACGTCTAATTTGTAGTTATTTTCACATTTGGCCATCCCTTTATTGTTCAGATTTTGGGCATATTGAATAGAGGAAAACAAATCTTAGAGCAGTATTTCTTTGCTGCATTCCTTGGACAATTTTGATCATAGTGTGCTTAATGGATGTTAATCAAACATTAAAATTCTAAAGACAAATGAGACTATTGAAAAGTAGATTAAAAAAAAAAAAAGAAAAGTAGATTAAACCAAGTTAAACAGTTTTGATTGCAGGACTAAATTATGTCCTAATTTTGAAAGTTAAGATTCTCCAAATAAGTTATGTTTATAGCATTTATATATTTATGTGTATATGAAGTCTATGACTCTCCAAACAAGTTATACATATACATACACACACGTCTAGTCCATGACTCTCCAAGAAAGCCATATGTAGTATACACACATACATATATAGTTTGACATATTTACCCATGAACTCTTTGACAAATAGCATTTTATCAGAATCATGTTTTATAGGACAGTGTAAAATGCTGATTTAGAGTTATAAATCAATATAATTATAAACTATAATAATATATACAGCAAATATAATACATGTATATTTACTCTGAGTACTTTAGAACAAAGGTCTCGTTTTTCTGTTTTGGAGACAGGGTCTTGTTCTGTCTCCCAGGCTGGAGTGTAGTGGCACTATCTTAGCTCACTGCAACCTCAAACTCCTGGGCTCAGGCAATCCACCTGCCTCAGCCTCCCAAGTAGCTGAAACTATAGCCCTGTACCACTACTCCTGGCTAATATTTTAGCAAGTTCTTGCTAAATTGTCTTCCCAGTTTAGTCTCAAACTCCTGGCCTTAAATGATCCTCCCTCCTCAGCCTCCCAAAATGCTGGGATTACAGGTGTGAGCTACCATACTCATTCAGTCTCATCTTTAAAGACTGAGCATTTCCTAGATTTAAGGTCTGCTCTTTATTTGGTCCAATATTCTTAAATGAATAGGGCAATTCTGCGTAATGTCAATGTGGAACATGGGGGCAGGCAATATTCATCAGGGGAGGTGACGTGGAAACAGGTCAAAGAAATAAAAGAACTCTTAGAGGATCATTAAGACAGGTCCCCAAACCAGTCACACTTAGGCAATAATTATAGTTAATAGCATGAGTCTTGGATAAGGAAAACCAGGTGGGCACATCCCCATGAGAAGTTCTTGAAGGAAGCTGTTTGGATAGGACTTGCCACTCCTTATGAAGGGGAACACAGAGACAGACTGCTCTTGTCTGGGTGTGTCGCCCTTATAAATCCAGATTCATAACACAGGAAGTGAAACAAAGACAGTTAATGAGCTCTATATCATGACTGCAAAAGGCAACCTGTCATGACTAGTACATTCTCATGCCCTCTCTTGGGGCTCTAGTTCTTCCAGCAAGCAGCACTGTGATGGCCATATAGCTCTCTTCCCTGCACCATTGCAGGGCCCTCACCCTCTCGGGCTTGGCCATTTCACAAAAGAGCAGAGTCTGCTCCCATGCAGAAGCCCCAGCCTCACCTGCCAGTAATTGTGGCTCAGAAGCCTCAAAATGCCAATCACTCAGCAGAAACTGGAGCATCTAAACTGTCATAAACAACCAATTATTTTTTTTTTAATTTCCCTATTACTTTGCCATGAGCTACAGTCCTGGATTAAGAACTTAACACACTCTCCAAGCTTTCATTCAGAGAGGAAACATGAGGCAGGATGGAATGAAACCAGTGCAGAAAGATACGCTACGAAATAATGAGTCAATCTGGTGTAGTCATTAAGATTAAATAATGTATCCATTCACTCCTCCATCCATTCATGTATTTGACGAACGTTTATAACAACCTCCATGCTAGGTCTTGGAGAGAGAAACAAGAATTAAACTGGTTCTCTTTTTAAGGAGTTAAGTCTGTTTTCAAACTTTGGAATGCATATGAACCACTTGTAAGGATGGTTTAAAATGCAAATCCCTAAGCTATTCCCTTCCCACCCATAATAGATGCACATTCTTTGGGGCTTGGGCCAAGGTGGAGTCTAAGTCTTCTTTGTTTATGGTAATTATGATGCTGTGGTCTATGTACCCTACTTAGAAAAACACTATTTAGGCACATAGCTGGCAGAGGGCCCTAGTAAATGGAGTCTGAATGGAGTGAATGGGAAAAGCATAAGACTTCCAGCATTTCCTCTAGAGTCAGGCAACCCAAGTTCAGATTCTGCTTCCATGACCATCTGTGTGACTCTGGAGAAATCACTTGACCTCTGTACATCTCAGTTTTATCTTAAATATAACAAGGATAATACTTCCTGTCCCTCGGAAATATTTTGAGAATCAAATGAGATATATGTATCTGACACATAACTTGGTACATAATAGGTGTTTCATACTTAGTTGCAATAATTATTGCTTTTGTTTGTGGTATTAGTATAGCTGCATTATAATCCGCCAAAATCAAGCTATATTAATCTATATTAATTTCTTTAAAATGTTACATTAATAAAAACATATGTGATACATAGTTCATACAGTATTAGTAACATGTATATATATTAACACACATAACCCATAGAAATAGTGACTTTGACAAAAGCCAAGGGAGCAATTTATGAAACTTTCTATAAACAGAACAGTGACAGCATTGTGCGAAAAATCCTTCCACTCCCTCAGGGGTGAGACTTAGCATTTCTCTCATATTGGGTAAAAAGTACTACAGATTAGCAGATACAGAGTATGCTTTCTAACAAAAGTGGAAGATCTACATTTTATAAAGGTGGTAGTAACTGGGGGCTCTTCTGCAAAATTCTCCCCTAAGTTATTTTTGTAAATGCATTGTTTTTAAACGTAAGTGGTTTCTAAGACAAATGGGAAATACTCATAATAATCTTTCTCCCCCATAATCACAATTTTTAAAATTTTCTATTCAAGTAGTAACTTCCTTCTCATATCAAGGTAAACCTACATATAGAACATTTAGAAAGTATGAAAAGCACTTTAAAATGAGAAAATCATCAACTATTCTCCATCTAGATATAACCATAATTGAAATTTGGTGGGTGGTCTTTTTTTCCTTTTTATAGTTTCATCATTGACCTCAACATACATGCACAACCTACATTCTGCTATTTCCCTTAACATTACATAGTAATTTTCACGTATCATACACAAAATTTGATGACTTATTCCTTCTCTCCCATAATTAATTTCACTAATCTTATTTTCAGAAAATTTACATAATATATCATAAGGAATACTTTACATATGGTGCTTACATATATGCATGTATGTATATACATATGTAATTTTTAGGTGGATTCCTGAAAGTAAAATTACCGAGTGAAGGATATAAATAATCTAACTTTTCAAGGCATATTAACAAATTTGCTTCTGTAAAGATTTTGACAATGCTCACCCTCACCATCAGCAAAAAGGACCAATTTATCTGATAACTAGTGATATTAAATGTGCTTTGGTTAGTATATTGGCTATGATGTGTTTTTTTCTACAAATGATATATATTCTTTTCTTTTGTCTATTATCTACTGGAAACTCCTTTAATGCTTTTCTCTTCCTTCATTGGTTCCTTCTTTATTTTCTTCTTTCCTTCCCTGTTTTCTTTTCTTACTAAAATAATGGTTTCAGAGTTTTCACAGCATGAGTCTTAGATAATTCAATATATTACTTGTTAAAGCACAACCTAGGAGTATATTTCTTCTCTCTCACAGTAGTGTTATAAAAAGATTACACCAAATTTCACCTTGTAGAATCTCTTTGATGACAAATATATTAACATTTATTTTCCCAGGTAGATCCCCAATGTGGCATCTTTTAACAGCAGCATGTTGGATGCTTCTTCTTGGATCTATATGTGGTTATAAGAAAAGAACCACCACAAATCCTGAAGCTAATATGAATATTGTAAGTCATTAAGAAAAAACATCAAATAAGGAATTATTAATTTTTCATCATTTTATATTCAATTGACATGCCTGCCTAATTTTCAACCATTCCTCCAGTGACTAAATCTGTGCTTCTTCCCCTATTTGTTATGGCCAACTAATTCAAGATTTGAAAGATCTGACCCAAATTGGAGCAGCAATAGTCTATTTCTGGGTGGTCTGAGCTACCACCTAATCGCGGCTTTCTGAAGAGAAGGTTCATGAGTTAATACTGATGATCTTCACAGAGTGTCCTTGAGTTCTCCCTGAGGCTTTTGGTAGAGAGGTTTCTTTGGGTTTGTGAGCTCTAGCAGTATACTCCTTTTGGTTTAGTAAGTCAGAGTTGGTTTCTGTTGCTTACAACCAAAAAGTACCCTAACGTGGAAATTCATACCAGACGTGGAATAGAATAGTGCTGGGCAGGAAAAAAAAAAAAAAAAAAAAAGGCAGGTGACATCTTCTGAGCAAAGTATCACGAGAATGGAGGAAAAAGTACCCAATGTACACATCCCTATTATGAAACTAATTTAAACCTTTTATACGAAAGCTATAACCAAATAGCCTAAGAACATGTAGAGGGGGGAGGGAGAAGGGAGGGGGGAATGAGTGGAGGGAGGGGGTTTGGAGGGATCACTTCTGAGGTTTGTCTTATAGGGGTACAGGTGAATCTAAGAGTAGAATGTGAACATTTTAAAGCAATAACTGAGAAAATGACATGAAAGCTGTGTTGACCAGTTTGATGGAAGTATTTCAGAATGCATGTGAAAACCCCCACACTGTACCCCCAGAAGAGTATCAATGTACATAGTCAACATTCAATTAAAAAAAATCTTAATATGCATAACTGATATATAGTAATAAAGTTATAATCTCAAAGTAAAAAAAAAAAAAAAAAAGATTTATTATCATCTTACATACTGTCCAGGCAAAATAACAGATGTCTGTGAGTCCCCTGACTATTGGCAATAGGAAATTTTCACAGATGTCCTTGAAATTTATACTTCTTAATTTATTGATACTATTGTCTTTATCATAATTAAAATAAGTCTACAGATGTGAGAAGTCATGCTATGAATGTATATTGTAGATAAGACTAGGAATATTATCAAAATTACAAATGAAGCAATATTGAGTTGGTGGTTAATCATATATGTCATAGTGTTTAGGTCATGGTACTCAAACATTTGAGCAAACTCCGGTGTAGATGTGACAATTAAAACTGAGTCCATGAACAAATTTCAATGACTGTTATATATATTTTTTAACTAAGTCATATACTCATAGATCATGAATACATTTATGCATATGTGGGGTACAATGTGTTGATTTTTTTATACAATCTGATGTGTTTACATCAAGCCAATCAACATAGCTTTTGCCTCATTTACTTGATTTTTATGTTAAGACATTTATGTTCTACACTTGACAGATTTGACTTGTACTCTTACAATATGTTCCATAGGTATGGTCCCGCTTTTTACCCTCCCTCCATCAAACCTCCATCCTCCCCTCCCTTCCAACTCCATTTCTCTCCTTCACCCTGGGCTATAGTTGTGTTCTATCTTTCATAAGAAAGTATGAGTAGGGTGGTGTCTGTGGCTCAAAGGAGTAGGGCACCAGCCCCATATCCTGGAGGTGGTGGGTTCAAACCCAGTCCCAGCCAAAAACTGCCAAAAAAAAAAAAAAAGTATGAGTAAATATAAGTTGGTTTCATAGAGTACTGAGTATTTTGGATACTTTTTTCTCCATTCTTGAGATACTTGATTCAGGAAACTATGTTCCAGGTCCCTCCATGTGAACATAAAAGAGGTAAAGTCTCTATCTTTTATAAGGCTGCATAGTATTCCATGAGAATTCAAACTTATTAATAAGAAAAGAACAAGTGATCCCATTTCACTATGGGCAAAAGACCTGAACAGAAGCTTCTCCGAAGAAGACAGGTGCATGGTCTACAGATGCATGAAAAAATACTCATCATCTTTAATCATCAGAGAAATGCAAATCAAAACCACTTTGAGATATCATCTAACTACAGTTAGAGTGGCCCACATCACAAAGTCCCAAATCTGCAGCTGTTGGTGTGGATGTGGAGAGAAGGGAACACTTCTTGCACTGCTGAAGGTATTGAAAGTAATACAATCTCTATAGAAAATAAGCATGGAGAATTCTCAAAGAACTAAAAGTAGACCTTCTGTTTGACCCCTCAGTCCCAGTACTACTTATCTACCAGAAAAACAAAAATCATTTTAACACAGGGACATTTGTACCAGAATGTTTAAAATTCTGGATTAACAAGCTGCAGAATATGTATATCATGAAGTACTATTCAGTCATAATAATGATGGAGACTTCACATCTTGTGTGTTTACCTGGATGAAGCTGAAATACATTCCTCTTAGTAAAGTATCTGAAGAATGGAAAACAAAGTATATACTGCTATTGATACTAATATGAAACCAATATATAGACAGCTACACACTCTCATGAAAGAAAAACAGAAGTATAGTCTAATAAGGGAGAGGGGGGATGAAAAAGAGGGGAGAAGAGGGAGGGCGATTGACGGGATCTCACCTAATGTGCACAATGTGAGGGTGTTCGTCACCACCCCTGGGTGAAGGGCTCAACTACCACTTGAATTTTATCTTAGAATTGAAAAGAATGTAACCTGAATATTTGTACCCTTAGATTACTCTGAAATTAAAAATAAAAAAATTCTACACACTCCACTATTCGGGAAATAGATTTAAGGCTGCTTTCTTGTTCTCCTAACTGACATCACTGATATTAAAAATGCTTTATTCCTTGGCAACCCTCATTGTCTAGCAATTGGCTTCCTGTGCAGTGAGCAATAGGATCTAGGCTTGACCCCTTTTTGATTTGGCAACAACTGTAACATCCTTTAGAAGTTATTAACATTTAAATCCATAGTTCAGTAAAGCAGACTACATTCCATAATGTATGAAGCTTTGTCTAATCAGTTGATGACTTTAAGAAGAAAAAAACAAAAAGGGAATAGATTTCTCAAAGAAGAAGAAATTCTGCCTTCTGATTGCTTTTGGACTAGAGCTGCACGATCAACAGTCCCCTGGGTCTCCATTCTTCTCGGATGCACTGCAGACTTTAGACTCGCAAGCCCATTAAGGCAATTCTGTAAAATCAATCTCTTGCTCTCACTCTCTTTTTCTACATCCTATTAGTCTTTTTTTTCTCTTGAGAACCCAAATATATTGGGCAAATGTTTAATTGCTAGCTTTTATGAGATTCTAAACTGACATGAAATTTAAAAACAAAACACAAAGAGTGGTTTTTTAAAACATCTTTTGGTTATTATTAATGGCTTAATATTTTTAACATTAAGCAAATCTACCTATTTTCTTCTGATTTTCCACAATTTTACTTGCATTCATCTGTGTGTGTTTGATATACCCAATTTTATGTGTATGTGTGTACATCGAATTCAGTCAATATACTGAACTGTTTCATCAGCTGATGGATCCTGTGTTACTTTGTTATTATCACATCCTCTTCTTTCTGCCCAATTTCTCCCAACTACGATGGTAATAAGCTCTTCATTTATAAAGTGTAGCATCAAATATTATATAAATGCAATCAGATACCATGTAATATTTTGGGATTAGCCTTTTTACACTCAGAATGATTATTTGAACATTCACCCAGGTTGTTGGGTGTATCAATAGTTTGATCCTGTTTTTGAATCAGTACCATTCTGTAGTGGCATAAGCACATTTTACCTGTGTACTATTATATATTTAATAGGGCCATTCATCTTTTGAATGACACATGTGCTGGAGGTTGTTTTCAGTATTTTGATGTCATATTTTGATGCTATTGTAGGTATATATGTTTCATGTCTCTGTGATAAGTGCTCAAAAATGCAATCGCTTATCATGTGCTTTGTTTTACAAGACACTACCAATCCCAGAGTGATTTTATCATTTTTTTTCGCACCAGCAATGTATGATTAGTCTTTCTGCATCTTTGGCATCATTTGGCAGTGTCGTTATTTTTTTTCCCCCTTCTGATAGATGTTCAGCGACACCTCATTGTGGTTTTAATTTGCATTTCCCTGACGGTGATGATGTTGAGCATCTTTGTGTTTGTTCATTTACCATCTGTCTATCCTTTTCATGGAAATGTTTCTTAATGTCTTCCTCATTTTATTTTGTTTTGGTTTTTAGTTTCAAGAGTTCTTTGTATATTCTAGATACTAATCTTTGTTGGATATAGGGTTTGAATAAAACCTTCCTAGTCTGTAGCTTGTCTTTTTATTTTTGTTACATAATGTTTCACAGAGAAAAATAGTTTCACTGTACCTTTTTATCAATCTATCCTTTTATGGATTGTGATTTTGTTGTCAAATCTCATCAACCTACAAATGTACTGCCTTGGTCTAGCCGTGGAAGACTTTCTCCTGTTGTTGTTGTTGTTGTTGAGTTTTAAAAATTTATGTACTTTAAGCCTATGATCTATTTTGAGTTAACTCAAAAAGTTTAAGGTTAGATTATTTTTCCTTTTTTTGCCTATACATGTCTCATTGTTCAAATAACATTTGTTGCAAAGGCTATCATTCATACATTAAACTACTTTGGCACCTTTGTTAAAAGTTAGCTTAGTAGACTTGTAAGGTCTTGGGGGGTTCTGTATTCTTTTTGATTGATACATGTACTCTTGCTTCCACCAATAGCACATGGCCTTGATCATTGTAGCTAGATTGGAACCCTTAATATCTGATAGATTCATTTCTGTCTATATTCTTTTTTAATGAGCAAAATAATAAATGGCACATTTTATCTATTCTAGGGCATGCACTATTTCATGTGTATTGAGGGTGCCAAAAAGTGTACACACATTTTAAGAAAAGGAAAAAAATTGTATTAAAATTGTATTACTCAATATATACCAATAGCAAAATATATGTCACACCTGAACACCTCTTATAATCACAGAAGTCAAATGTGACTTGTGAATTACAATTTTAATACAGTTTTTTTCTTGCTTAAAATGTTATACATTTTTTGGTACCCATTGTATTTAATAAGCTTGATGTTATCTAAAATGACCTTGCTAGTATCTTGATAGGAATTGCACTAAATATATTCCCAGGTATTTTATTTCCTTTTTTACTACTGTGAAAAGTATTGAGTCTTTAATTTTATTTTAAGTTTGGCTGTTGTTGACATATATGAAAGCTGATAAGGGTATACTGCTTTATAACCCGAGACAATGCTAACTTCATCAATTCTGGGAATTTATTGGTGAAATCTTTGGGCTTTTCTAGATGTAAGATCATGTCATTTTTTTTCATTTGGATACCCTTGATTCTTGATTTCCTTCTCTTGCCTACATGTTCCAGTTGGGACTGTCAGCACTATGTTGAATAAAAGTGTTAACAGTGAGTAACTTGCCTGGTTCCAGTTCTAACACAAAAGTGCCAAAGAGGGCTGAATTTTGTCAAATGTTTTGCTGTGTCTGTTGAGAGATTCATGTGGTCTTTGTTTTTTGTCTGTATGTATATGGTGAATTACACTTATAGATTTGCCAGGCACTTATAGATGCCGTCTGGCTTGTAAGGTTTCAGCTAAGATGTTTGTAGGGTATTGATGGTATTGAACCATCCTTATATCTCTGGTATGAAATCCACTTGGTTGTGGTGATTATTTTCTTGACGTGCAGCTGAATTTGGTTTGCTAAGGTTTTGCTGAGAATTTTTATATCTATATTCATTAGACACATTGGCCTACAGTTTTCTTTTTTTAGTTGTTTCCTTTCCTGGCTTTGGCATCAAGGTGCTGTTGGATGGGTAGAATGGATTAGGAAATATTCTTTCATTTCCCATGTTATGGAATTATTCTTCAGTATAAGTATCAGTTCTTCTTTGTAGGTCTGGTAAAATTCAGGTGAAACTGTCTTAGATGGGGCTTTTATCTGTTGGAATATTTTTTATTGCTACTTCAATTTCAGTACTTCATAGTACTCTGTTCAGGAGTTCTTTTTCTTTCCAATTGAGGGAGGGTGTATATTTTCAAGAATTTGTCCACTTACTCCATGTTTCAAGTTTCTGAGCATACTACATGCAGTCACCAGGTTATGAAAAAGGTTCTCAAGTTGAATTTTTATGTAAATTCATAAGTTTTTATGAAATTTTATGTAAATAGCCTTAATATGTATTAAATCTATTGCCTGTTATAGTTTCCATTCTTAAATGCAATTTGTAGATAAGTCAGATGTTTGTAACTCCAGGACTGTCTGTATAATATCAGTTGTGGTTTCTCCTTTTTCATTTCTTTTTTTTTTTTTTTTTTTTTTTTGCAGTTTTTGGCCAGGCTGGGTTTGAACCTGCCACCTCTGGTATATGGGGCCGGTGCCCTACTCCTTTGAGCCACAGGTGCCGCCCTCCTTTTTCATTTCTAGTTGAAGTTATTAGAGTGCTTTCTTTTCTGTTTCTAGTCAATCTAGCAAGAGGCCTATCAAATTTAACTTTTCAAAGAAGCAATTTTTTGTTTCATTAATCTTCTGTATAATTCCTTTGTGATCAATTTCATTTACTTCTTCTCTAATCTTGGTTATTTTTTTCTTTTGCTGGGTTTTGGATTAGTTTGCTCTTCTTTTTCCAATTCTTTGAGATGCTTCATTAGATTGTTGATTTGTGATCTTCCTGCCTTTTGGGTGTGGACATTTAAGGCTAAGAGTTTTCCTCTCAGGATTGTTTTTGCTGTACCCCACAGATTTTGATAACTTGTTTCCACATAATGGTTTAGTTAATTTTTTTTTCTTTTCCATCTTTATTTCCTCTTTGACCCAACTGCCATTCAGCAATAGGTTGTTTTGTTTCCATGACTTTGTGTGAAGATGAGAATTCTGTTGGAATTGATTTATAATTTTATGGAACTGTGGTCTGAGAAAACACATAGTTTAATTTCCATTATTTTTATTTGTTGAGATATGTTTTCTGGCCTAGGATATTATCAGTTTTAGAGTTTGTATCATGAGCTGATGAGAGGAATGTGTATTCAGTAGTTTTGAGGTAGAATGTTCTACAAATGTCTGTTAGGTCTGTTTGTTATATAATGGCCATCTTTGTATTTCTTTACCTTGTTGATTTAAAGTCTATGATTCCTAGAATGAGAACAAGTATACCAGCTTTCCTTCGGTTTCCACTTGCATAGAATATTTTTCCATCCTTTCACCTTGAATCTAGATAAGTATTTGTGGGTTAATGTGTGTCTTGTAGACAGAGGATATTTGGCTAGTCTATTTTTACCCATTCATCTAGCTTCTGTCTCTTGAGTGAGGAATTCAAGCCATTGACATTTATTGAAAAAATTGATAATTGGGGTGGGTTTCCCAATATTGGGTAGATACTTACTGCTTTGTTTTACCTCTTGAGCTATTGTCCTATCTTGGCTCTGAACTTTAGCATTTGGCTGATATTATACTGCTGGCTGACTGTTGTACTGGTCAGTGTATAGGGCATGTCTGAGTACTTCCTACAGGACAGGCCTGGCCATCACAATTTCCCTCTTTGTTTGTTTGTGTGAGAAACTCCTTATTTCTCTCTCATATAAGAAACATGGTTTTGCAGGATACAGAATACTAGGTTGGCCACTATTCAGTTTGAGAAGACTAAGAATGGGGCTCCGATGCCCTGTGGCTTGTAAGGTTTCAGCTAAGATGTTTGTAGTTAGTCTGATGGACTTTCCTTTGTAAGTCACCAGCCGTTCACCTTACTGCTTGTAGCAGTGCCTCCTTTGTGTTTACTTTAGCCAATCTAGTGACTGTGCCATGATGATGGTTTTTTTATGATGAACCTCCTAGTTGTACCTGGATATCTAGATTTCCTGCAAATCCAGGGAAAGTTTCCTCAATTATTCCTTCAAAAAAATTATCATGTAAAATTATCAAGAAAATTATGTGTATTTTCTTTTCTTTCAGGGATGTCTATGATTCTTTTGTTTGGCCTCTCTACCTAATCCCACATTCCTTGTAGTTTTTGTTTATTCCTTTTATTTTTCTGTTCTTTACTTTTTTTTTTTTTGCAGTTTTTTGTCAGGGCTGGGCTTGAATCCACAACCTCCACTATATGGTGCCAATGCTCTACTCCTTTGAGTCACAGGTGCTGCCCTTATTTTTCTGTTCTTTATCTCTGACTGACTTGTTTTGCTCATAGGTATTATCTTCAAGCTTTGAGATTCTTCTTCTTCTTAGTCTCTGCCATTCTTAAGGCTTTCCACTCTATTTTGTAATTCTGAATGAATTTTTCATTTCCAAAATTTTTGTTCAATTTTTCCTGAGCAATTTGATTTCTTTAGAGATTTTTAATTTGTTTCTTGAATTGCTTTTGTGGCTTGTGTTGGGTTTCTATTATCTCTTGCATTTCATTGAGCATTTTTACAATCCATGTTCAGAATCCTTCATTTGTAATTGTACCTATTTCATTTAGGTTGATATCCCTTGGTAAGGAGTTACTTATTTCTTTTGGGATTGTCCTTTCATTCTGGGTCTTTTTTGTTTGTTTGTTTGTTTGTTTGTTTGCTTGCTTTTGGTAGAGACAGAGTCTCCCTTTATCAGAGTCTCACTTTATCATCCTCAGTAGAGTGCTGTGGCATCACAGCTCACAGCAACCTCCAAGTCTTGGGCTTAAGCGATTCTCTTGCCTCAGCCTACCAAGTAGCTGGGACTACAGGAGCCCACCACAACGTCTGACTATTTTTTTGTTGATGTTTGGTCGGGGCCTAGCTTGAACTCACCACCCCTGGTATATAGAGCCAGCACCCTACCCACTGAGCCACAGGAACTACCCCTTTCATTCTGCTTTTTAAGGTTTCTGAAGTTCTTTCACTGATTCCATCTTATCCTGCCTCTTAACTGAGACATGGATGTACTAGGGAAGGCTTATGGACTTTTACTTGGGGCCCAAACATTAATCCCTGATCATGCCATGGAAAAAAGTTGTAGTCCTGAGTTACCTTTGGGGTATTTTGCAGGTTTGATGAAACTCTCAGGTCACCTCAGATGTGGTCTTTACCTCTTCCCAAAGGATGATAGGAAGATTTTATTCTCCACCCTGCTCCAGTTAATCTCCAAGCTGGTGGATTGTGCTTGTGGGTACAAATCCACTGCTCCCTAATTGCTCCAGTTGGAGGGCACTATGTGTAGCTATCTCAGATGGGGTTGTTCCCATCATTGATTGTAGTTTGCTTGGAGGAGCTAACAGCTGAGGTCATCTTTTGTGCCCATTGTAGACTTGAATTCTGAGTTGGAGGTGGGGCACACAAATTCCTGAAACTTTAAGAGAAACTGAAGAGTTCCCAGGAGGTTGCTTGGTTCCTACTACCTCTGAGGTAGGGAAAGGAGCAAGACAAATTAGGACTGAAATGCACAAGCCTGCAGGACTTTGCTAAACCTGAGCAGGGTTCACAGGTTGCTTATCTAGCCACTAGGGGATCTGCAGATGAGGAGTTCAGAACAATCTCTCCAAGAGAAGGGCTGTCCCTTCCTGAGGAGTTCTATTTTGCCATTGCAGAGGGCAGAGGCCAAACTCTTTTTATCCCTGTCCTCTTCCCTGGTTTCTTGGCAGGGTGGGGCAAGCAGACTCTCTACTTGTTTCCTGGAATTCTACAGACGTCTCCCCTCACATAGGTCCAAATGTGTGCAGTCCCTAGTTATGCAATGTGACTCTGAAATGACCCCATGGTCCATGCATCTCAGAGGCATGAGTCTCCCAGTGGCCAGCATAGATGGGGTAATATCACTATTACAGAGAAGCCTCTCCCAGCACAGAGCATTCAATTCTGCAAAATGCCAGTGTGGAGAGAAACAAGCCTCTCAGAACAGTTTTCTTGCAGTTGCTGTGGGGAGGGGCGCACAGTCTCCCTGCAATGCTCATGTTTGGAGATCACCAGTCCAGCCTCCCTATCCAAGCCACCCATTGGCAATTCCAAGAAATGATGACATGGAGAGAAATAGGCCTCTCAGCCCTGGGCATTCTTTCAGCTTTTATGGGGAAGAGGTGCTATAGCTACATGCCAGCTTGAGCCAGCATTTCTTTCTGTCACACCAGGAATGGGAGAGATACAGAGGGGGAAGCATCTAGGTGTAAGGAAACTGGCTGTCTGATTGTTTGTGGCACTCTCCCACTGGGCGAGAGTTTTTGTGTCTTGCTCATCCCCAAGAACACCCATATTGGTGAAGGGAACCCTCTTTCCCCTTTCACTTGGGTTTGGGCTTCTCTGGATTTTCTCCAGGCCACCAGATGCTCTTTCTCTTGTCTTCTCTGTGGTTCTGAGTAGAATCTCTGGACTCATTCACTGTCTCTCCCAACAACCTACACCTGCAACTGCTCTCCACTCTCCTTGGTTCAAACATCCACCATCCAGCAGGGACAGCCCACAAAATATAGTTCTGGCTGACAGCCCTCCAGTCAGCCATCTTGCATCTCTGTCCCACAAAATATAGTTTTGGTTTTAAAAAATGTTAACTTTCTCCTAATCCACTGGAGTAGATTTTTCAAAATGTTAGAAAATTCTACTGAGAGAAATAACAGGAAGACCTAAATAACAGGAGATATATTATGGACATGTATAGTGACTAAATTTAATGTAGACAGCTATTGTCTCTAATTAATCTAAAAATTTAAATTGATTTCAACAGAATTACTACATAATTGCTTTAGGGTTTTTCATAAAATCAGTGCTGATTGCAAAATTCTTATAGAAGCATGAGAGATAATGGACAGCCAAGGGAATTCAAGAAATAGTAGCAAAAAAGAAAATGAGAATTTGGATCATGAGAAGAATGAAATGAAGGAAAATTGAAATTAACGGGAAAGAGATGTAAAAGAAGACGCTAGTTCTGGAAATCAAATTAAAATAATTTACATATATCCTGTCTTCATAGTCTAGTTGAGAAAAATTACATGTTTAAAAGAGTTGTGTTTGCTGTATTTCAGAATTTATATTACTATATATATATGATATAGTTGATATCACTATATATATGATATAAAAGTAAACTATAAACTTAGTGGTGCTGTAAAATTAAATATACATTAATTTATTGGATATTAAATACTTACTTTATATTGTATAAAAATCTAAATTTTCACATAGAAAAATAAACATGCATTAAAGATAATAGTTTGTGTCCAATATTTATATTTGGAAGTATTATAAATCAATAAAAAAAAGACCAGGGACACCAACATTTACAGGGGCAAGAATATAAGTACACACTTCTTAAAAGATGATTCGCAAATGGACAATGGATAGATGAACATGAATTTAACAGGGAAATACAAACAAAAAAACAATGAGTTATACTTCACATTGTCACTGGAATTTTACATTCTTTTTTAAAATTGAGTAATGTGAGTGAATTCATGAGAGCACGAATCATGCCTTTTAGTTAGCACTAATCCTATTCTTAACCTTGGAGCCCAATGTTCTTATATATATGAGGTGATCAATATTTTTCAGATGTCTAAATTAATATTGCACAATTTAAGAAATATGTGTTATTTATTGAACAAATGTTTCAAAGCAAATTTACTCAAATTTTTATTTTAGGAAAATGACACATTAATATTCCTCAGCAATCTCTGCATGTATTAGACAAAGTAAAAACACAATAAATATTTTTTCTTTTCTTAACCACTAGTCCACCAGGGAAGTAGAACTTTCAATCGTGTATATTTACAACATAGCTTTAGTCATTAATATTTAAAAACTAATTTCTTTAAGGCAAATATTTGGAAATATTTACGATAGTTTTTCACTTCTCTATTAAGCTACCTTTATTTGCCCATCATAGATGACTTCAATATTAATCACTTAGAGTATGTTTTGAATGTTCCAGTCTTCAAGAAGATAGATTACTTAAAATACACACACGTGCACATGCACACGTGCACAGAAGCAGAGATTTGAAATGATCAGATAAAATCGCTATCTTTTTCTAATTGCTGTAGTCCTAGTAATACTTCTTTTGCAGAAGTTAAAAACAATTACTGAATCTCAGTGAAATGTTGGGCTCTCAGGTTTCTAAACCATTTTACAACTTAGAGAATCTATAATCCTGTAAAAATGACTTTTAAAAGGAAAAAAGGATTAAAAAGTTTTCAAAGGTATTGCAAGCTATTTGTCCTGAACTATTTTCTACTTTTTTGAGACAAATAAATTATTTTCTAATTTTTTTTTCCCCAGCGACAAGATCTTGCTCAGTCACCTTGGATTGAGTGGCATGATCATAGCTGACTTCAACCTTGAAGTCCTGGACTAAACCAATCTGCCTCAGCCTCCCAAGTAGCTAGGACTAAAAGTAAAATTCTTATTAAATGGAATTCTGGTTCTTTCTACATTTTACACTTATGACTTCAGTAGAACAAATATTTACATTATAAAATTTTAAAAAATGGACAAGACATGGTTAAATGCACAGAAAACCTATTATAGAATGTAGAGGATGCCAAGAGACAGACAACCTCTAAGCAAGATGATTTACAGCTGAGGGGTGGACTATCCGGTGATTTGTCCACAGGAGCTCCTTATGGAGAAAGAGCCCGTGCCCTCAGCACACAGTCATTGTTAATTACTCCCCTCACCTGTATCATTCCATTTCAATAAAAGGCTGGTGCGGAGGTTGCTTGGGGCTACCCGAAAAGTAAGGGCTAGCCCGCCTTCCACACGTTTGTACTTCTAATCCGCCTCTCGCCTGGTTCCTTCCTGCGCTAACCAAGACCAAGGCCATAGGAGCCCCACGGGTGGAGACAATAGAATATAATAGTTAAAGACTTACTGAGTCTTTAGAGTGATATGAGCATCCAGATCTAGAACTGCAAAGGTTTCCAATAGATTCAAGGGGTTAATATCTACAGTACATACAGAACACAAGAACAGACGGTACAAAACAAATAATCTGATTTTCAAATAGGCAAAAGATTCTAATAGCCTTTAAAACAATATCTAATAGTGATGCCCTGTAGGTCTTGCAGGCTATTCTATTTTTTATTCTTATCTATTTTACCCCAACTGTGTTACTTCGAGAGACCAGTCTTCAAGTTCAGAAACTCTTTTCCTTGATCTAGTCTGTTGCTGAAATTCTCAACTGTATTCCTTTATTTCATTCCCTGAATTCTCCAGCACAAAGATTTTTGCTTTGCTCATTGGTATGGTATTTTTCTCTTTATTTTCTCATTCAGATCACAAATGAATTGCTTCCTTGATGCTATTAAATTTCTTCTCTACTTTCTCTTGTCTCTCTTGACTTTCCATAAGATTTTTCCCTTTTTTTCATCAGTTTTGCGACTTTGCTTTTGTAGAATCTGTTACTAGATAATGATTGTACTCCTTTGAAGATGGACATTTTCCTTGCTTTTTTTATGCTTATGTTGATATCTGGACATCTGTTTGAAAAGTCACCTTTTTTCAACTTGTGAAATAGTTTTTGGAGGGTGAGACTTTATTCTGTGGATAGGTAGATGGTTTTTAGGGTGTTAGTTGAGTATGGCGTGTTGGCTTTGATTCTGTACTCTGTGCAGTTACTTCAGCTTTACTCTAAGTCATTGATGTCTGTGTGTGTAAGTGCCAAGGTTATGAGAATTTGTGGTAGAAGTGGCTTTTTGGTGATTTTACTGCTGGCAGATCCACTAGGCAGGATATACACAGTGTATACATGAATTTGGCAAGTCAGTCTGTACTGTATAAGACTTTCCAGGCAGATGACAGGGAAATGGGGCTGCACCTAAGCTGATTGTCATGCTGAGCATGAGAAAACATAATTTTTTCGCATTGTTTTATTCAGTGAAGGGGAAGTACCGTTAAATAAATGCACATGTGATATTATTATAAAAAATAAATGTGAAAAAAGAAATACAATAATCCAGCTTCTAATAAGAATAAGGCCACAAAGATGTTTTAAATCCCATAAATACTTCTTCTGTCGCATGAAACATTCCCACTTGTGACGCAGATAAAACAATAGTGTTCAGAGTTGTGAATTTTCTTTCAATGTTTCGGTAAAGCAGGCATATTAAAAATTTATTTTAAAATAAGAAACATAACTTAATATATGCTATTCATATCATAACTAACACAAATCATCTATAATTTTAACTTCAATTTTAAATTGTGATCATGGCAAATTTTACATAATTAAGTTGAGGGGGAGGGATATTTTGAGATATAAATTTATATCTTTTATGGAAAGATATGGCCACATGTAAGCTTCAACTTAGTAAACATACTAATAATTAACAGGTTGGATTCCTGCCTCCTTGGACAAAAACTTTATTGTTAGTCAGCAAATATAAGCTGAAGATTATGAACCTGATACTATTAATACATACCATAATATTAATCAGGATGATAAACCTGATACTATTAATATATAACATAATATTGTCTCTTGGGAATCAGCCCCACACTTCACAGTGTTTTTTTTCCCCAGTGCTTGGCAGACACTGGAGAATAAAGGAAAATGAAAAGACAGACACAGATTTAAAGTTTTAAGAACAACATGGACTGTGGGATCTTTGCTCCTTATTATAAGGATCCAGCAAAGACACTGACTCAGGCCGGGTGTATATTTATTCCATATATCCAGTAGGGAAAGGCCATCCTTTACATCATAGTTGTTGCTGGGCTTACATTTCCCAATTACTATGCCTTAAACTAGAACTTTAATCAAACTGATTCACTCCTCACTTATCTCCTTCTAAGTTATTTATGATTCCAACACAAACAAAGCATGGAACAGAGTGACCCAGTCCAAGGGCAGGACACCAGAAGCAGACCTTATTCAGACCACACACACAAATTCTTCCAGGAGCAATTAGACACCTGGAAATTTGTGGCGGTGAGCCTGGCCATGCCATACTCAGAAATGGGAGAAAGAGAACACTATCTCTCACCTTGGCAAGAGGCTTTCTCGCAGAGACACAAGGCATTCTTGCTAATCTCCAGTCTGGCCCTTTATCTGTAAATGTCTCTAACTCCCAACATCAACTTTCCTGGACAGAGCAGCTGTGCTTCCTCCCAGATCATGCTAGGGGAGAGACAGAACTTTAACAATGCCTTTTTTATTACTTTAAGGGGCCAGACCATGGCTGGAGGAAGCTCAGTATTGCTGTCATAATCTGAACGGGTCTCTGCCGCTGTTGACCCACATCTCTCTGGTTTCTGGTCTCTTCTGCTCATCCTCTGCAGCCACTTTCTTAATTCAATTCTTAAACTACTTATAATAAACAATTCAAAGTTAGTCTTAAGCTTATCAAATCATTATTTCTGGCAATGCAAGTGCATCAAGATATGACTCTTTCCTTAAATTCCACTTTTCCACCCACAATTATCTTCAAAATGTACATTTTTCCCCTAATCATATTATTGAGGAAATTATGTTAGCTTAAGGATTTCTACATGCTCAGTGATTGTGTCAGGAAAGGAACCGAAGCAATGCTTCAACTAACATGCGTGGAATCCGACAGTGTGCAAAGATTTATGCCAAGCACAAGTTGATTCTAAAAATAAGAAAGACAACTTCTAACTTGGGGAATTCAATGGACTACTAAGAAGAGCAAAATTAGTATCTTACAATGTACATCATGAATAAAATTTGCCATCAGGAAGTAGAGCCTGAGAAGACATTAGCAGAAACAATTTAATTCACCAAGTACCGATGAAGAGGTTGGCCTCTGCAAATAATGCAATCAAGCTGTGACTGGTCACAAACCCTGGAAGACTTCACAGTAATTTTTAATTAGTTCTCCATCTCTCTTCAGTGTGAAAGTACCCAAGTCTCATGTTGAATTTTTACTCATCCTCTTGCACATAAAGAATGCTAACAAACAATATCAATTAAAGGTATTCTAATCAAATGGACTGCCCATGTGCATTTAAAGAAAGGATGATATTGACTTAACTTATTTTTCTTAAGGATTGGGCTATCTTTTCCACAGGTAAAATGAATTAAAAATATTTAAAAATTGGTTCATATAAGCTATTTTTAACTAAACTTTTAGATTTTTAATAGGGTTATTATATCCCTAAATAATGCATCGCTAACCTGTCTGGCTTTGAAATTCTGCATTCTTTTCAACTTGTATTCACAGTTCCATTTCTAGGTTTTCAAAATAGTATTGATTAAATAACAATCATTTAATCCACTCTAATTCCACACTTTAGGGCACAGGCTTTCATTTTCATTGGTGCATGTGTGGATAGAGTGCAAAAATCATTTTTGGACATTAACTCATTTATAAGAACCACAATTCTTACAACTGAGATTTTAGCATGAACCTTGTTAATATGCTTCTCATTTTCTTTTTCTTCACTTTTCTTGTTTTCCACTAAGTGAGGTTGCCAGTTAAGGTCTGGGTATCTATCTGTGGATAAACCACCAGGGTGTCAAATGGCTGGCTGTCATTTCTTTTAAGTTTCATCAGTCAAGGCTCCTTGTCCTTGCAATAATAGGTATAATAGTATGTAGCTGAAAGAATGTCAGCTTTATAGGCAGTCAGGTCCAAGTTGAGTTCCCAGATCTATACTCTCTAGCTGTGTGTACATGCTCTGGGATGCTGGATGTATCAGTCAGCACCCAGTAAGGGAAAAATGAACCATGTCAAACAGAGAGAAATCAAAGTCTAAAAATGTATTAATTAGGTCATTTTATTAACGAGGTACATTCAAAGGTAAGAATAAAACTTTGAGTTATGAAGATGATGAATGCAGGGAGTATGTACCCTTCTAGATTTGAAGAAAAGTGGTAAGAGGAGGGATAAATTAAAACTTAGGAATGCAGAGAGGTACATTATGAAGTTTAAACTCTGTCCTTGGAAGAGGAAATATTAATCTTTGGGATGGAGTCTCTGAACTCAGAGGAGCCCCAATAACTTGAGACATAGACCTTGGAAGAAAAGGCACCAGCCTGTGTCTGACATGTCTATGGGTCTTGGAAAATCTGTAACTTGCCACAGAAAGGAGCTGCAATGAAGGATGAGGGAGCACTGGTGGAGTGATCTGCCAAAGAACCATGGGACGTCAGGGAACCCACAGGAAATCCACATGAAGCAGAGGACAGAGAAGAAGCATTCTCCGTTGATAGCGTTCCAGTCTACCGAAACAGCTTTTTATTTTCAGATACTAACAGGGAGTCTTCTGGGAAAACATGAGTGTGGTTTGCAGAGCATCACAGAGCCGAGTCTAGAAGGGTGAAGGTTCAGAGTTGAGAAATTAATAACTTAAAATTGTCACAATGCTGCTAATATTACATGATTATTAATAGAGAACAGAAATACACAACTCATGTCTTGTGACATCTCATATATGACATACATTATTTACTAAGCATGCATAAACTGTGCTACTGATGATGGTGGTGGTGCTAATAAGCTGAATATCCTGACTCTGCTTGGAGCAGGCCTCCTCAAACTATGGCCCCAGGTCCACATGTGGCCCACGTAGGACATTTATCTGGCCCACTGGGTGTTTTTGCCGACGCTGCCTGTCCTGCTTAGCAGCTGACTCATCTTGGGGCTCGCAGTCTGGCCCCTCCATGGTCTGAGGGACAGTGAACTGGCCCCCTGTTTAAAAAGTTTGAGGATCTCTGGCCTGGAGATTACTACAACTTTTCAAAATATTTAACCCCAACATTAACTTGATCCCTCCTTCAGCACCTGCAGTTATTTTGGGTGTATTAATACTTTCTGTAAGTAACCACCTTTGTTCTAACGTATCTGAAGGTTTGGGTGTAAAACCAGGGAAAAGTAAAGCATATATAAAACATGTAAAGAAGAAAATACTAAACTCAGAGAGAATTTATGACTTGCAGTTTTCCAGCTGCAGTTCATTTGTTATTACATATAATATACCATTCATCATACTGTGTGATAGTAAGTTGTAGGAGAGGAGTGTTTTATAATCTTCCGACTAAATCTATCCAGTCTCCGGCTCACAGTCAGTGTGTGTCCCAGGGCTGTCCCATTCACTAATGTGTCCTATGAGTGTGGCATTTCACTCTGCTTCCTGGCTGTTCTCTTTTCTGACTGAGTCACTCCCACTGTATATCCTTGTAGCTCAGGCACATGTTGACTACTCTTCCCCCACCTTAGATAATACAAAAAGTATGCAGGTGGCTCAAATGGGGAAGAATTTCCTTCCTCAGTTGTCACTGAGTCCTACCATTTTCTTCTGTCAAAGTCCTTTCCCCAGAGAAGGACCTCTTTTATATACAAAAGACTATGTGCATTTTGCATTGGTTACGTTGTCCCTCTGCCTGCCATAGAGGGAAAATTTCTTTGATTTTTAGCGTGACATTGATGGATTTCCAGCCGAGAAAGCCTGGGGAAGTGTGGAGGCTCCTCTAAAACTGTGGTTTCCAGCAATTTCTCACTCCAAAGCTGGTCCACACCAAGCTAAGTAAGTGTTCCCATCCTTTACAGCTTCCGTGGCTTCAGCTGCAGGTCAGCAGGTCTCACTATCTGGCTGTATAGACCTGGATGTTCCTCTTTCTCCAGGTTTGGAAAATGATGACTTGTGAACTTGGTTCTCTAATGGGTTCTAGAACAGCTTTTTTTGAATTTTAGGAACAAGAGAAATAATTTGGAATCTCTTTACATGTTTGAGCAGACACAAGAAATCAGCACACTCATTTATAAGATGAAACTAAAAGTATTCTGTATCAGGAAGATATTTGTAATTAGACAATGAATCAAAGAAGCAAGAAGTTATTTTGTCATATTTGGTCACTTATAATGTGGGCAAATATTACACAACATTATAATACACCAATGATTTATTTGTTTTATGTTTCATCCTGTTCACTGGAAAATTTAAGAGAGTAAACTAGTTAATATCCAATGCCCAGTGCCTTACATTATTTTTATGCTTTTAGAGGATTAAAATATATCCGAAGAACATTAAAAGGAGGATGTTATGAAAAGTCAAATATATTTATCTTCTAAATTATTCTTAGCACTCACTATCAAAACTTTTTATTATGAATCTTGATTTGAAATTTTTATTTCCTACTTGAATTTTTGAGGCAGGAAATGTAATTAAACATTCAGAAATGTGTTTAACATATATATTGTCAGCTAATAGGTTCACTCTTTTACCTTGACATTTATCTTTTTGTGTATATTTCAAATTTACTTTCTGTTTTAAAAGCAGATCTCTTGCTTAAACTACACTCAATCTAAGCAAATAATATTTTAGGGAATTCTGTAAATACAGTTCTATTTAATCACAACTGCTCTCTTTTGACTGCTGATAAAAGATTAATGGCAATAATGTAAGTGTTCTATTTCTAAATATCTAAACATTAAGTATTTAACTCTGTTTTTATACATTAAATTTGTAAATCAACTCCTTTCCAAAAATAAGCTTCAGTGAAAATAAAAATTAAATTTCAGCAACATAATTTAATTAAAATTAGAATGAAACTGAAATGTAAATTTGTTTTTTAAGAAATATCGTGCTTTATAAAAATAGAAAATTATATGTCGATATAGAAACAATTTTGAGAATTTATGTATGTTATGATGTAATAGATATCAGGTGTAGGTAGTATCAAAATGCCTATATAAACAGTGACATGTTTAAATGTCTTCATTCAATTTTTTTCTTTTAGTTTTATTTTTCCTAGAGCTGACTAGTTCTATGGAATAAAATTTTCTCTTTTGCTATTTGCTATTTAAGGGTCAGATATATTCCCTGTGTCTCAGTGATTTATACGGCTTTCCTTTCAGTGAAGTTTATGAGTAAATACAAATGTTTTGTGGGCTTCCTTCTTACACAAAGAAAATTGATTTTTCACAATCAATTGGTCCACAATTCCACTGAAACTAAGTTGTTTTCTGTAGTATTGGGGCCATAAAGGGGTAAAGTAATAAACCATTGAGCCTCTCAGTTTAATGAGTGAACACTGAGTTACATAATTCTATTATTAATGTATTCTTAGAACTTTTTAAGTGGTAATGTTTGCAACATGTTACTAAGAGACTATCAAGCTATGGTGAAACTGCTTTAAGTATCATTTCATTTGTATGTACATGTAAGACATAGTTTTTGTAGGACATATTTTTTGTGTTCATTTTCTTTTATTGTCATCTCCAACTCTGGCAAATTCTAAGTGCAAAGACCAAAATCAAATATTGAGTCTCTTTGAGGGCCAGTTACATTACATTGTTTATAAATGTACTGAATCCAATCAACCATTGGAAATTTATGATGCCATAAACCATGAAAGACCTAGGTTCATCAGAATAAAATTCCATTATAACAAGAGGAATGAGTTTCAAAAGTTTTCATTCAATTAAAATGTAGAAGTATCCTACATTCAAAATGTTTCTTAGGTGATTGAAGACAAGAATAATTCCTTTTGATAAGCCATGTGAGACATACTGTTGAAATTTAGGAAGATTATGCAAGGTCACTTTTAAAATGATTACATTAATCTCTAAGGCTATAATGTGCTTACCCTGTACATAATTTAACAAAGATCTATTATAGGACATAATTTGTTACTTTTACATATTAAGTCAATTTCATACATATATAAAGCAAAAGAAACAAATTAAATTCCTGCACAATGTATAAATATTTACAGTATCTTTTAGGTTGTACTGGATGACACAGTACTAACTGTTATTTTATGGCTCCTTTTAGAAAAAAGGAAACCTCAGATGTGAAAACATTAATTTAGATTAATTCAATGATAGCATTTAATGAGAAAATAAAGTGCCTACCATAATATTAATTTTTAAAAAGTAATCATCTTACTAAGATTTAAAAATTATAGGTTTTATCTTTTCCAGGTTCAAACATACAAAGTGAGTTTTATTTCTGGTATTAATACAATGGTTCTAAAATTAACTTGTTTTTTTCTCTTCCCAGAAATCAAGCACAAAAATATTGAAACCAAATAACATTTTTTAACTAGGACAAAATAAAACATCAAACAAAATAGAAATGAGTATGAATGAAAATATCAAGAAACAGCAATGCAGGAGAAAGGGGCATATGGATTGGAAAGGTACAGAAAGTGGATCTAGCACATGTTCTTATGATAAATAAATTCTGATAGTGAGAGTTGATTCCCAGGATGAAGACCCTAAATCCACTGTTTGGAATGAGGAAAGAAGATAACAGCTATCATCTTCTGTAGTTTACTAGGGAGCTCAGCTCATTGAAGAATAGAGCTAACAATAAATCAGGAATCACACATGTATTCATCTATGTGGTAAGCACTCTTATGCACAGTGAAAGGGTAGAGTGTGTTCACATTGCAAAACAATCCTTAGCTGCTTTGTCCCTTACCTAAGAAGAAGTAAAAAACTAGTTTACTCTTACGCAAAACCTCGATTATAAGAAAAATATGTAAATGATCTCAAATCATGTGCTGGCTATTTTAAAACATTATGTCTTGCTAACATCTGGCTAAAAAAAGACTCATGTAATAGATAGTCATGAAAAAAGAAAATAGTACAGGATTTATACAAACATACTACAGTACAATAAAGAAAGAAAGAAATAGCAGATGAAGTTTCCCTAGGAAAGAAAACAAAATAAATTTTACAGGGTTGTTCAAAAGAAGACTGTGTTGTGCCATGATTTAAATACTGTGTCCTGGTGGTCGTAAAGTTCATGTGCTATTTTAAATTGCACACTATTTTAAATTGCAGACCAACTTTATGGCCAGCCTGTATATAATTAAGTAATTGCCTCTATGAAGAAAGGTAATGAGAAAATGATCATGATCGTCCTCATCATTCTCGTCCTCCTCCTTATTAGTGAATTTTTCTAATACGTTTAAAATTACTCCAAGAAATTTTAGTTGTGGTTGAAATATATTTAACTGGTGAGTGTTTCAAATAGTCTTAGAAGATAATTACTACTCTAATCCGCCTTTGTGTTTAACGAGGAAATGGGGGGACTTAGAAATTTTAAAAGTGGTCCAAAATTAAATAGTAAGCTGTAAAGGATAGTCTAGAAACAAACCCACACATGTGTACTCTCTGGGTTAATGAGAAAGCAATACATACAGGCATTATTTAGTGCTACGTAGTGGAAAATAAGATGACCTTTGGAATAAATGGTGCTGGGTCAAGTGGACAGTCACAAGAAATAAAATGGACCTGGGATCTTACCTCTCACCATAAGTTAATGTCAATTGCTGGATGGATTCCTCACAAAAGTGTAGAAGTTAAATAATAAAGTCTTAGAAGAAAATATGGAAGAACAACTTCAGACATTAGTCTGTCTGCTTAAACAGCACAAAAATTATTATAATATTTATTTATTATAAATATAGTGAAAATAATTACTTATATAATAAGTATAAATTGAACCATTTAAATTAAAATGAACAATGTATTCATCAACAAATAACAATAAGAAAGTAAAATGCCAACTTGCAAAGTGGGAGAAAATATTTACAAAGCACATATTACCTTAAAAAAAACTTGTAATAAAAATATGAAAAAAATTCTTCCAATCTATAAGCAAATGAGACAATCTAATATAAAAAAATGGACAAAAAACTAGAAATGATATTTTACAATAAATGTTATCCATAGGCAAATACATATGTGAAAATATTCTCAAAATTTTTAGAGAAGTTCAATAAGGAAATGTGAACTAAAACCAAAATATAACACCACTACATTCTCACGAGTGTTACTAAAATGAAAAAGAAAAAAAAAGAAGGAAAATACCAGATGTTGAGAGCAGTATGAAATATCAGGACTCTTCAACACTGCTACCAAGTAACTGCAAGTGAAGCTTTTAACTTCACTTGGTCAATAGTCACTTAATAAAATGTGTAATATTTTTCAGATTCTGATCAAACAAAAGATGATTTTTACTAAAATAGTTAATAATCAAGTAACACAAATTTAAGTGAAAATAATGAATTCAGTAGCTTCTAATGTTCAACATCTTGTATTATTTAATAATATTTAGGTAAAATGATATTTTTGCATACCAAAAATATGGAATCATAAAATGAGAAGCAGTAGTATACCAAAATTGGTGATACCAATTTCTTAGTAGTAAGTAAACAGTGTTTTTGTCATGTGTGTGTGTGTATGTGCAAGTTTTTGAGGGGTAGAATCTGTTGATTTCTATGTACATTGGTATAAAAGTATCCTCTGATTGAGCTAAAAGACAGTATTTGTAGCTCCCTAAACTAATTTCCTAAAGCTCTATAACATGTTATCATAAAGTATAGAGATATACAAAACTGATTACAGTGGTTAACATGCGTGTATGTGTGTAACCTTCAGTGCTGTGTGAAAATTATAATAAATCAAAGTTGTCTACAACATATTTAAAACAATAAATTGACACTGGACATATTTTTTCCCTATATCCTATATTCAATTCTGTATCCAAGGATTTGGCAATAAGAATAGATACCTAACTAAAGAAATTTCTCTTTGATAGAAACCTACAGTTCATTCTTTTCTTTTTCACCACATTGGAACCTTATCTGCCAGGCAGCTCATTTTTAAAGCTGGAGTCAGAATTCCTGTCACCCCTTTGGAATAAACTATTGGTAGGGCCAAACGTTTTTAGGAAGTATCACCCATTATTTGAATGTTTATTACAGTTTCATTATCAAGAGAATAACAGGAAAGTGTTTTATGATTTTATTTTTTTTTATATATTCACTAAGCTACTGTGAACTTTGGTAGAAAAGGAACAAAGAGGGTCACCTTAAATCTATCAGCCATTAGTATTTTGTGACTCAACTAGACTATTCTGTCACTAACAATATGTTAGAAAAGCATATTTTCAAGATTAATCTATGCTGTTTGTTAAAATCACAAAATTACCTTTCCAGAGCTTAAATACAGTGTCTTTACTTATACATTAAATCTTATTTTCTAAATTTATAAATGTTATGAAAATAACATCATGATTTAAGTGTCACCCAGCTTAGAAGTTTCATAGCAATAGCTAAGTCATTTGAAATTAATAAAGAAGTTGTACTTCTAGATTCTTCTCATTTGTTATGTAGAATACTTTTTTTAAATTTAAAACAGAATGATTCTTTTTTTTTTATTCCGGGTTCCTTAAGATTTTTTGAAAGTTTGTATATATACTCTGTTGTTAGAATGTAAACAAGCTGTCATGCTCAAATGGTTTTTTAAAATGTAATTGTTATAGCTCTCCAGGATGAGAGTTTGATTCTATATATCAATAAAATATGCATACATAATTTAAACAAGAAAGTATCCTTTCGAGAATTCATCTTACAAATACACTTGCACATATGCCCAAATAGCAATGTATGAGAATATTTATTGAGGCCCGGCTTGTGATAGTAAGAGATTGGAAACACCTTAAATATTCAACAGTTTTACACTACTTAGTGGATTATACTATAGTCATACAATGGAATGCTTATGCCGCAGTTTAATGGTGGGCTTAATGCATTTGTGCTGATATGAAAGTCTCCCCCAAATATATTAAATGTTAGGAGTTACGTACAGAATATTTTGCAGAGCAGGAGTTTTTGTATGTGGAGGGAATTCTACTATAAGGGTTTGCCAGCAACAATCATTTTCTATTAAAGCGAATGTGACAACACAGGAAGAGTTTGCCTTCTTGGTCAAACTTAAGAAAATAAGAAATAGGTCAAATCTTTCTTCCTATGGAAAGCTCGGTGTCCTTATTTGTAAGGTTGCAGTAATAATAGCACATAGAATTGTTAAAATTAAATATGCACACAAAGTTATTAGCACATATGAGGCATTTTCTATTAACCCATATATACAGAATTGAATTATAAGAATATATAAGATACTAAGTTTAGCATAAATTAATATAGTAAATGCATAGTATTAAAATATTTTAAAGGAAAGGAAATTAAAAATTATTTTTGGGAATTATTTTCTAATATGTTAAGATATATTTGAATGTTCCATAAAACATGTATCATAAAATTATTTTGAAATAAGTGAAATTAGCAAATTATCTTCTATACCCCTGTGGACACAATTTTCTTTTTTAGGAAAATAACTACAGAGAAATATGCTTCCATCAGGCAGTACATATACATGTACCACGAGTCAAGGCATTAAATAAAATCTGGGAATTGGCTAAACTCAATGCATACTTTTTCAGAAATGTTTATTACTTATAGAGGTATTTGTTTACACCTTTTCTTAAAATTTTCCATCACAAGAATTTTAGTATAAATATCTCCTGTAGTATCTATGTGTATGTATATCTATAGATGTCTGTGTTCTAGTTCAAATATATATATATATATATACATATATATGTATATAATTTATATCCCTAACAACTGAGTCTCCAACTGTTGAAATAAATCGATAAAGCCAGTTTGTTATGACTTAAATCTTTAACATTTTCACAAATCTTCAAAAGGGTCTTCCTGGGCAAAAGCCTTATGTGTGTCTTAGTTTCAGAGTTTTTATGGGGAAAGGGAAAGAGAGTTTATGATCACACCACAGGTTCACATAAGCCAGAATGGAGCTAACTTATGCCAAGTGCCAAGTAAAGATTTAAGCTGAATTAATCTAGTAGTAGGAATACATTGAGGGAAAAAGTGATAGTTGCTTCCTTCCCTCATTATCTCCAGAGAAAATGGGAAACACATGAGCTCCAACAGCAGGTAGAATATCAGTGGAATGCATTTAAGGACAAATACAATTTAGCTAACTTACATGTAAGGACTGTTCTTAATTTTTATCATGACTTATCTATAGAAAAAAAGTTTCTTGATTTTGTGTAATTATTTTGTTTTGGTATTACTCAATGACCAGGAATGTCCAGAAGTACTACTGGTTACCACTTACTATTCTAAAAAATGATTCTTCCATAGTTAAAAAAAAAAATAAAAAAGAGAAAGAGAGAGAGACAATATTGTGGCCTAATATAACATTGTTTTGAAGAGACAAACTCTCTGCCCAAAAGAATAGGTGTGCAAAATCAACCAAGAACATTATTTTTAGCCATTTTATGAACTAGGGTTTTGAAATACAAGAGAAAAGCAGAGTGCTAAAAAGTTAAGATAAATATGAGGGCTGTTAAAATAATTTATTTCACAGTAATATATGTAGCTAGTGCTTCTGCCATACAAGCATTTTGGTGATTGTTTTGTCACCTCTGTGATTTGTGTAAAAGCAAGCGAGCTTTGTTTTATTAAGAGCAGTGCAGTGAGAAACTGAGGAGACTTGCCTGCTATATTAGTACATTTTTATTAAAGTTTCCTACCTTGAGAATTTGATTAGCATCCCTAGAGAAATTAAGATTGGCTAAATATTAATATAGCTAGATAACACTAAGAGAAACAAAATTTTCTTTTTGAGACATGGTCTTGTTCTGTTGCTGGGGCCAGAATGCAGTGGCATCATCACAGCTTATGGCAACCTCAAAGTCCTGGGCTCAAGTGATCCTCTCGCCTCAGGCTCTCAAGAAGCTGGGATTTGAAGCATGTGTTACTATGCCCAGCTAATTTTTTAAAAAAAATTTTGGGTGGAAAATGGGTCTCACTGTTGCTCAGGCTAGACCCAAGTGATCCCTCAGGCCTGGCCTCCCAAAATGCTGGGATTATAGGGAGAGGCATCACACTGGGCCAAACAGGAAAAAATCAAAACAAAAAATTCACAGATGAACTTAAAGTTTTTTAACCAACTTCCAGACTATATTAAATAACATATGTATTGTCTATTTTTTAAGTTAATGTGTTGGGGAATAACTTTCTAATTTATATTTGATGATAGTGTTTTTAAACTCTGATATTATATATTAATTTATATCTTACCTATGGTGATAAAATTATTATTAATATAAAACTACTAAGAATAAAAATATCAAATAAATGCCTGTAGGAAAAACATTTCTATGATTCAGAATATCTTACTGGGCCAAAATGCTTTCTTTAGGCTTCCTTCAAATTGTCTTCACCATAATATGAATATAAATTGTGAATTAATATTAATATACTAAAGAATTTCATCAGCAACCTTCTTCATGTTTCAATTTAACTGAAAGCATTTTTGCCTTCCTAGGTTTGGGGATCATTATCTTTTACAAATACAAATTTCTTTTAAATTATTAAGTCTACATATAGTATTTCTTTTTATTATTTAATGTGGTTTCTTCTTAAAAAATTTAGAAAAGAGAGAGAAGTCAATAAAATAAAATAAAATAACTACACTATCAATGAAACACAGGGACTATTTCATTCATTGAACAATTCTAATATGTTTCAGAGCACAGAATTCTAATACTTTTACAATTCTTGATATGTTTATTATTTTAAATTTTTATTGCACTAACAGTTTGGCAGATGGAGGGTTTACTCTGACAATATTTTTCCCTGATGTTTGCTTAGCTTTCTAGCTACACTATGGAAAAGACAAATTAAATAGTCATCATTTCCAGATACCACTTTGCTTATTTTTTAAAAAGATAAAAATACTAGACAGGGAGAAACTAGCTTTATCCCTTTTTAAAGTTATGGCCTTGTTTATCAAAAGTGTCCTTATTGCACAAACCACAGTAAAGTTCAGTGGCTGTGAAGACAGATAATTTTATGTCACAGTATCTTGATCTATAACATTGATTATTGACTATTATGTAAAATGGTTCACAAAGGTCATTAAATGTAATCAAACTTGAAGAGTTAGTGGAGATTCAGGACATAGATGAAAAGAGTCATGAGATTTCGTAGTGCCAAATGAGCTGACGTATTTTGAATATTGCTTATCAGGTGACCTGTTACTAATAATCTATTATGGTCATGATTACTTTTCTGCTGACAAAAGGACAATTAAAGGGCAATTCATAGTGACATGTGATTCACATGATGGAAGCACATTCCTTCCGAAAGATGAGTAAAATCAAACAACATAGCTATTTTAATGAAATGTTATTTTTGAAAAATGTTTACACTAGAAATATAAATGAAAAAGTAATATAGTTAAATGGATATATACTGGTTTACTTAAATTCTTTTAAGATAACTACATACATCTATACCTTTATTTATTTGTTTTAATTTAAACATCATTTTGAAACTGTTATGAGAAGAGGTCCTTTGCCTTCTTGAAAGAAGTATGAGGTAAAAAAGTCTTTGACAATGGCATTTTTTTAATACTAGGATTGACAGTGCTAAAAACATACAATATTTTAACATCATGGCGCACATTCCTTTAACTTGAAGCTATCTCAAATTGACTCTCCCTGTTCTGAAGATTTTTTTATATCTATCTGAACTGAAAGAAGAACGTGGGTTGGTATCCTCGGGGAAGAATTAAACAATATTACTACTCTTCCGATGATGATTCAGCACTAATACTAGGCTGTTCCTCTAGAAAGTGGTTTTGAGCAGGTAGTTTCCTAGCAACAAAGGCCATCGGAACACCAAAGAGGACAAGCAAGGTGAGCCTTCACGGGGAGCTTTGATTGATATTACAGAATCTATATTGCCTGTGGGGGTAAGATGCCTAACAGTGGTTATGACCTTTACCATCTTCTTTTATTTTTTTTCCTTTGAGTCATTACAACTACTTTTCCACTGAGTGCTAACCTACACCAATGGGATGCTGAGATGAGATGTTTTCCATGAGATACAGAAATAGGACACAAATGCATAGCAAAATGGAAAACTAAGGCTTTGTTAGTTCTTATAAACAAAAGGCTTGATATAAGGCTATACATATGCTTGCTGTCCTAGGGGATTCTAGGGGGTTTTGTTTCTTGGTTGCTTGGTTTTAATCAAATAAATAAATAAAGTAGTAATACGTTCACATGCCTGGTTAATATCACTTATATGGTTAAAACTCACTTTGAAATATTCGCACTTGTGTGACTAATAATGGAAAAATACATTCTTGAGAGTTGAGTTGACTAAGTTAATTCCAAAAGTCATTTTAAAGTACATTGGAGCATACAAATATGTATTATATTTTCACACTTTCTTTTATGTTTTGTTTATTCATTTATTGAGATAAAGTCTCATTTTGTCGCCTTGGGTAGAGTACCATGGCATAATCAAAGCTTACAGAAACCTCAAACTCTTGGGTTCAAGCCATTCTTTTGCCTCCGTCTCCCAAGTAGCTGGGACTTCAGGCATGTGCCACGAACCTGCCTATTTTTTTATTTTATTTCATTTTTTTTTAGTAGAGATGATGTCTTGCTCCTGTTTAGGCTGGTCTGGAACTCCTGAGCTCAAGGAGTCCAGCTGCCTTGGCCTCCCAGAGTACTAATATTACCAGCTTGAGCTACTGAGCCTGGACCTCTTTTTGGTTTTGAAAAAAAAAAAAAAGCCATATTTTCCATGATTACAGATTTGCCAAGCTTTTGGGTCTGCAATGCTTATGTGGGAAATTGTTTTAAATTAATCCATTATATCATCCAGTTTGGATAATTATTTTAATATAATTCAGACCTACTTTCTCTTTCTTCTGAATGTCTCACTTTCTTTATTAACTTATGGCACCAATATTTATATTTGTTGCAGACACTTCTTGGTGACCAACTCAATACAGTCTTAACTATTTTCTTCACTGTTGCTGTACTACTGTGGTTGAAAATCTAAGTAATAATTGTTTCCTCCGCCGCCCTAGGTGCTATACTTCTGGCTACCATTTTATAAGTAGAAGTAAACTGGGAGATTCTGGGAGAGTGTTTTTCTTGATAAAAAGAATGGTAACACTGCCATGTACCTTTTTTCTTCCTCTGGCATCTTCCTTCCTGACCGTGCAGCGGCATTCTTGAAAAGGCGCGGGAGCTGCAGAGGGCCGGGCCGCCCAGCAGCTAAGCCCACAACAGCACTCATTCTTCTTCCACATTTCGTATGTGGCAAAACGAATACAATTTGTTTTAAGACTCACAACCTTTAATTTTCTGGTCTCGGAAGCTGAATCTTCCTACTACGTCAACATAATTATTTGATTTATAAGGAATAATTGTCTCATTGTTTCCTGCATATGGGTTTATTTTTCCTGCATAGATGGTTATTTTATTTTTGTCTCTTTTATAGATAGTTACTTCAGAGTAGAATTTTAGTTTCCTTCAGTTTGTAAAAGATCAGAGTAGAGGGTTAGACACTCAGCAAACGTGGTAAATAATCTGGTACTGTTTACTCTCTAGCAAGGATTCTCCATGTCAGCAAGGTTGACAGTTTGGGCTAGATAACTCTTAGATGAGGTGAGATAGGGGAATCATGTCTGCATGATAGAAATTTTTGGAACATTCTTGGTATCTACTCATGAGTTACCAGAAGCAACCTTCCCAGTTGGGACAACTGCAAGGTCTCCCGATCCACCAAACATTATCTGTGGGTAAAATCACTCAGCTTGAGAATCACTACTCTGAATCATTTAGATAAGATAGATTTAAATGTGAAAATTCACCTGCAAGTTTTTATTTGTCAGTTGTAGTATATAAATATTTTCTGCATTGTCATTACTTTTCCGGTACATATATTTTATTTTGTTCTATAAAAAATATTTTCTATGAAGTAATGTTTAGTAAAGGGAAAATAAAACTTGCAAAGATTGATCCTGGAACTGCTGTGGAGTAAGGCTCTGTCTATGTGACATGAAAACCACAGGTTCAGTCAGTTGAAAAGAAATATCGAAGGAACATGATAAAAGGTTGTTTAGCATTGCTTAGCACTCAGAGGTCACCGACTTACAAACTCAAATGACAACTGTGATCAAGTAGTAAAAGGAAGTCAGTGAGGCCGTTTTCGAATTTCTGCTCCAACAGAGACTGGTAGGTAGTATTAGCAGTGAACCCACGCACATTGTCACAGCTGTGGGCATTTAAATGCAAAGAATATTAAACACTCTACTGGTGTCAACATTTGGTATGAGAGCAGGGAGAGTCCATATTCCAACGTTCTCTTTCTGTGGAGTAGAATAATGATGGCATATCTCATACATTTTCCTAATGTCCACAGTAAAGTCACGCATCAGTCACACACGGTAGCAGTTTGCTGATAACATCCCCTTCATGAAATTTCTTCCCTTGCTTGACTCACTTCCCAATCTCCATATGAGTGTTTTCCCTGCCTTCTATCCAAGTGAACTCCTTGATTCAGAAACCTGCAATAAGAAGATACACTCTGTTATTCTGTAAGAAAAAATGAGCATTTCATTAAACTTAGATTCTATTATTCTGTACAGACATAGTTCTTAAACTATAATTTATAAAGTGGTTCAGAGTAGTGATTGCTTATAAATCTTACACTAAAATGGGAATAATAGTAATTACTGTAAGAATAGTAAAATACTTAGTGAACATCAGCACAAAGCAACTCAGCAAAATGTGGTGATAAAAAAATTATTTGAGCACTCAAGAAAGAAGAGTAAATTTGACAGAGTCAACAATAATCAGGAAAACATCAATCCATTCTCTTATTCCATATTTGTCTAGTATTTCATGTGAGACAAGTACAAAGCTAGGAGATGGGAATAAAAAGATGATATAATGGACCCGTCTTCCTTTTTTCTGTGTGCCACAAACTGGCACCTTTGTTTCAAAACATATACAGGGTATATATAAAGTTCACGTGAAATTTAAAACTGTTTAAATTGCATGCGATCTTCATGATGGACATCCTGTGTATGTGTGTGTGTACCTACACACAGTTAAATATATTTTCATGATTTGTTTAATAGAAGTCACTCCTTTAAAGTAAAGAAATAAGGAAGAGACAGTAACTTTATAATTTTTGTAAGATACTAATTGCAGGTTTGGCGCCGATAGCTCAACCAGCTAAGGCGCCAGCCACATACACCTAAGGTGGTGGGTTCAAATCCCCAGCCCGACCCGCCAAACAACAATGACAGCTGCAACCAAAAATAGCCGGGCGTTGTGGCGGGTGCCTGTGGTCCCAGCTACTTGGGAGGTGGAGGCAAGAGACTCGCTTGAGCCCAGGAGTTGGAGGTTGCTGTGAGCTGTAATGCCACGGCACTCTACCCATGGGGACAGCTTGAGGCTCTGTCTCAAAAGAAATGCAAATTCTCAGATCCCATCCCAGACTTACACAAG
>CAUYTI010084711.1:0-11396 GCA_963575145.1 Galago senegalensis
CGCCTGCCACAACGCCCGGCTATTTTTTGGTTGCAGCCGTCATTGTTGTTTGGCAGGTCCGGGCTGGGGATTCGAACCCGCCACCTTAGGTGTACGTGGCTGGCGCCTTAGCCGGTTGAGCTATAGGCGCCGAGCCGCAAAGGGGGATTTTCAAGAAAAAGGAAGGTTTCCAGCCTGGGCAACATAGTGAGGCCCCTGGCTCTACAAAATATAAAAACAGGGCGGCACTTGTAGCTCAAAGGAGTAGGGCACCGGCCCCATATGCTGGAGGTAGCGGGTTCAAACCCAGCCTCAGCCAAAAAATAAACATACACACACACACACACACACATATTAATTAAAAAATAGAAAAATTAGCCAGGCCTGGTGGCACATGCCTATAGTCCTAGCTACTTGGAGGCTGAGGCAGGAGGATCACTTGAGCCACAGAGTTTGAGACTGCACTGGGCTACAATGATCCATTGCATTCTAGCCCAGGCAAAAGAGCAGGACGGCAAGAAAGTAAGGTCTCTAATGTCGAATGTAAAGAGACATAACAGGGCTTGGATAGTCACTGGTGACTCTTGGGAAAGGTTACTGGAATATTCATTCCTTGCAGGATGGATGCTGCCCTTCCTCCCCACATTTCCATGCTCACTGCCAGTTACACAGAAAGAAAGCAACAAGCATTTGTGGAATAAAATAAAACAGCTGAACTGGAAGCTCGACTGCAAAAAGTTAATAATAAACCATGATTACAGTTTAAAGTTCAATGACTCTTAATACAGCTTTGTAAAAGAAGACAAAAAATTACCAATGCACACATCGTTAATCCTGATTATTTGCTACCATGGAGGAAGCACTTTTCCATCTACCTGGAACAAACTAAAACTCGCCCCAGGTGAGAAGTTCCTGGGATCTTCCCTACCACAAATTCTCTGAACAACCACAGCAAAACTGCAAAACCATTCTGCTTTTGTCTTCATAAATTTGTTAATTTGGGATTAGTATAAATTTATTTGCAAGGACCTTAAAAATACCTGGAAGATGGAAAATACACATTAAGTAGTCTCAAACTATATATGGTTTTTACCCATTGCCAACAAAATAAAATTCCGACAGGTAAACACTACTTTCATGGAAGCTTTTTATGCCTTCCCATCTTCTTTAGCACGATTAAAACTGGGCTCGAGGTTTTCATTCCCTAGGAAAACTTTCCAGATCAAGAAAATACTTCTTGAAATTCCAAGTACCACAAATTCAAAACAAACTTTACCTTAAATTTGTTCTCTATTCTGGCAATAACACACTGTCATTCTCAAATTGTACTTTTATTTATCTATCTATTTTGAGACAGAATCTCATTCTGTTGCCCACTAGTGTGCAGTGGCATCAGCCTAGCTCACAGCAACCTCAAACTCTTGGGCTCAAGCAATCTTGCCTCAGCCTCCTGAATAGTTGAGACTATAGGCACCTGGCACAACACCCAGCTAATTTTTCTGTTTTTAGTAGAGACAGGGGTCTCGTTCTTGAGTAGGCTGGTTTTGAACTCCTGAGTTCAAGGGATACTCCTGCCTTGGTCATCTCCCAGAGTGCTAGGACTACAGACAGGTATGAGCCACCATGCCTGGCCTCAAATTGTAATTTGAGAGAATGGTAATAACTATAGCTAATATCTTTTGAGTGCTCAGTCTATAAGGTACTGAGCTGAGGGCTCCATGTACATCACTTTATCTAATCTTTAGAAAAGATTCATGACAGAAGCTGCTATTACTAATGTCTGTTTTCCAGATGAGAAAGCTGAGGCTTGGATGGGCTAACTTTCTCAAGGTCAAACAAGTAGTAAGTGGCATAAATAGGATCTGTTTATTTATTTAGAAACAGAGTCTTGCTCTGTCACCCAGGCTGGAGTACAGTGGTGCAATCATACTCAATGTAACCTCAAATTCCTTGGCTCAAGGGATCCTCCTGTCTCAGCCTCCCATGTATCTTGGACTACAGACATGTGCCACCACACCCGGCTGATTTTTCTATGTTTTTGTAGAGATAGGGTCTTGCTATGTTACCCAGGTGGGTCTTGAACTCCAGGCCTCAAACAATTCTCCCACTTCGGCTTCCCAGAGTGCTGGGATTACAGGCACAAGCCACCGTGTCCAGCCAAAGCTATGATTTAAACCCAAATATATCACAGATCCTCATAAGAATCCATTTTCATAGCTGTATCATGGACATTAAGATGATGTAAGTTTGATTTTTATTAGGATTTTTTTTAAAATATGAAACCACAGATCAAATTAGTTCACCAACTCCAAGTGATGGATCTTTTTCTACTAATGGACCCATCTGCCCAATTTCCCTAAATGAGGGTGGCCAAAGCCACTTCCTGACAAGGAAGATGCATGGCTACAGACTTAGACTTCCGACTAAGCCTGCTGGATCCACGCTCTAGAGCAGTGATTTTCAACTGGTGTGCCATGAAAATTTTTTAAGTTCATTAATTAAATTATTTTCAAAATAAGTTTGAAGCACAGTAAGTATATTCTTTTTAACTCTATTTTTAAAATCAACAATTTAAGTGTGCTTAACTATAGGTTCAAGTGTGCCATGAGATAAAAACGGGTGAAAAATCCTGCTGTAGAGACTGCCTGATCCATGCTTTCCTCCCTCTTCTTTTACCTCCACTGGCCTGTGTCTGCCTGGGGAAATTGTCTTAGGCTATATTCCTTAGAAGACAGCACCTGAGACCACGTTCCCATGACAGCGCAACCCCAGAGAAACTGGAGAGAAGCAAGTGGGAAAGAAAATGTAAGATGAACAGGGGTTCACCTGGCCATGGCTTCCCCAGGACATAGCTTCCTGCTTAAGAGTCTGTAAACAACTATGGTATTGGCTTGGCACCTGTGGCTCAAGCGGCTAAGGCGCCAGCCACATACACCTGAGCTGGCGGGTTTGAATCCAGCCCAGGCCTGCCAAACAACAATGACAGCTGCAACCAAAAAATAGCGTTGTGGCAGGTGCCTATAGTCCCAGCTACTTGGGAGGTGGAGGCAGGAGACTCGCTTGAGCCCAGGAGTTGGAGGCTGCTGTGAGCTGTGATGCCAAGGCATTCTACCCAGGGCAACAGCTTGAGGCTCTGTCTCAAAAAAAAAAAAAAACAAAGAACTATGGTATCTCAAAGCCTTCCATTAGAGGGGTGGTACTAGGAGTGGCAATATAGCTGCCAGCTCCCACATGTTTCTTATTCCCCTTTGGCCAGAGTTCATTCCACTGTGACCCAACTTCCCTCACTTTGCAGGTTCATCTTCTGACTCCTTCAGCAGTAGGGAAAAAGCCGGATTCCACACCTTTCAGTGTAACATTTCATCTAAGTTCAGAAGTGGCAGCAGGACCCCTAGCAGATGCTTTGCACGGCACAATGTCTTAGCTGGTCATCACCAAGCCCCAGAGACAAGTGGGGATAAGCAGGCTTGAGGTGCACTGATGAGGCAGCCAATACAAGTTTAAATCTAGATGGGTATCAATGTTGGTATGTAATTCCACAGACACAGAACATAGAAGAGATGAGCTAGGAGGCCTTGAGGTCTGGGTTAACTGTGCTCACGGAGTTTCTGAGGATTGTTAGAATGTGACTATCACAGAACATTATCTAGTCATTCATTCATTTCTTCATTCATTCAATAAGCACTTATTAAGCATCGCCCGTGGCTAGGCATAATGCTGTAAAAATCTAGGAATAGACAGAAAACTAAGATCCAGTCCCAGCCCTAGAGAGAGAGGCAGACAAATAAGCAGATAATCCCAGGACAGTGTGATCAGGGCTACCCAGGAGAATGCAACAGAGGCTGCACACAGAGGAATGGTGCCTCTCCCCATCTGGAGTCAGCGAGCAATAACTGAGGGAAGGGAGTACCTGGCTAGGGGCTGGAAAATAAGCAGAAACCAGTCCTGTGAGGCAGCAGTCTTAGGGGAGAAAAAGGGACTTTCCAACCTGGCAGTGTGGCATCTATAAGAACAAAGCACAGCAATACAGAATGGTCAAATTGGGGGTGTAATTTTGATCAGCCATGTTCAAACAGTTGCATTAACAAGCAAAATCACTGCTTGCTACTAAAAACTGTACGCAACATCTTTGATGTCCATGCATCCTGGACCTTCCACCTAACTCACCCCACCCTGAACATCACCCATCATCTTCCTCAGCCCCTGGAGTGTTTATCAGAGATTGGGAAGGACCTGCAGATAATAGTAAAATGTGCTACAAGGAGAGAGGAGGCTCTGAAATGAGGCTACAATTCGGGGAAGGCCTAAGACTAGGCATTTATGTTAGGAACAGGGCAGGAGGCAGGGGTGGGGTTATACACAAGGATATAGGCAGTATGTCTGTTAGAGACATGACTTGGGGCTCGGCACCTGCGGCTCAAGTGGCTAAGGTGCCAGCCACATATACCTAAGGTGGTGGGTTCAAATCCAGCCCAGGCCACCAAACAACAATGATGGCTGCAACCAAAAAATAGCCAGGTGCTGTGGCTACTTGGGAGGCGGAGGCAGGAGACTCACTGGAGCCCAGTAGTTGGAGGTTGCTGTGAGCTGTGATGCCACGGCACTCTACCTAGGGGGACAGCTTGAGGCTCTGTCTCAAAAAAAAAAATAGAGACATGACTTGGAAGTTCGAAACGTAATAGCTTTTTATACGGGCCCCCACTCAAAACAGCTGCACTAAAATAAAATATGCCCATATGGAGTCTAGAAGATGAATGGAAACATGCTGCTCTCTCTGAACTGTCAGGAAATTCAGTTTGATGGAACAATGAGCTGGAAGAACTGTTAAAACGAGAGGTTGGAAAGACCATGAGGGTTGGCCAAGAAGGCTGGGTTTTGTCCTAAAGGCAATGAAGATCAATTAAACAATTTAAGTGTGGAAATAACACAATTCAATTAGTACTGAAGAGAGATCAGTCTGGAAGCAATGAGGAAGACACACTGAAGGATGAGAAGACCTAGTAATCAGTCATCAGCACTGCAGGATAAGCAACAGAGAGAAGGGATTTCTTACAGCCACTTAGGATCTAGGATCCTCAAGATGTGGGGATCAACGGGGCAGTGCCTGTGGCTCAGTGGTTAGGGTGCCGGCCCCATATACCAAGAGTAATGGGTTTGAACTCAGCCCCAGACAAACTGCAACTACAACAACAACAACAAAAAAACAGCCAGGCTTTGTGGCGGGCATCTACAGTCCCAGCTACTTGGGAGGCTGAGGCAAGAGAATTGCCTAAGCCCAAAAGCTGTAGGTTGCTGTGAGCTGTGATGCCACAGCACTCTACCAAGGGCAATAAAGTGAGACTCTTTGTCTCTAAAAAAAAAAAAAAAGAAAAAAGATGTGGGGATAAAGTCTCCTGGGGCTCATGTAGATTGAGGAAGTAATGTTGTGGTGGGTATGTGAAAATGGCTATCAGAAAACTGGATCAGCTTGGCACCTGTGGTTCAAGTGGCTAAGGTGCCAGCCACATATACCTAAGGTGGCGGGTTCGAATCCAGCCCAGGCCCACCAAACAACAATGACGGCTGCAACCAAAAAAATAGCCAGGCGTTGTGGTGGGCGCCTGTGGTCCCAGCTACTTGGAAGGCTGAGGCAGGAGACTAGCTTGAGCCCAGGAGTTGGAGGTTGCTGTGAGCTGTGATGCCACAACACTCTAGGCAGGGGGACAGCTTGAGGCTCTGTCTCAAAAAAAAAAAAAAAAAGAAAAAGAAAACTGGATCAATTTTTGTACAGTTCACCAATGTAAGGACTTTCAGGGGAAGAGTATTTGAGAGGTAGTGAGGCTGTGTCAAGTTCAGCATTAGACCCAGTGGGTCAAAGGGACTATGGGACAGCCATAGAGTAATCTATGGGGCCTATTAAATGGGCAGGTCTGGAGTTCAGAGGAGAGATGAGTGCTGATGACACTCACTGAGAGGTCAGTGGAAGCTGGGGTTTGGACTAAATTACTCAGAAAGAATAATACGAGGTGAAACAAAAACTAAGGTTGGGACACTAGGGAAGGTCACCATCCATGTGCTAGGCACCGGATAAACAGCCACTTGGCTGTTGGTTATAAACACCTTCTCTTTTCACCATCACGAGGGCTGCATTCTCTTAGAACCGAGAGGAAGACCAAGTAAAAGATACTAGTGTTCATCCCACCCCAGCATTCCAGTGAATGCTGATAATGCAGTTAAGGGAGCTCCATATAGGCCAAGAAAGGCAAGGCATTAGGACAGAACACGAGGGTTGTAGACTTCTGGCTTTCCAGCTTCCCAGCACTCACAGGAGTAACCTTCATCTTTCTACAGCATGGGCTTCAGTAGGAGCACGCACAGTTATGGTACACCTAAGAGGTATGGATTTCCAGCTTTCCAGCTGGAAAACTAAGGAACTCAAGGAACTAAAACCTTCTTCACTTCTGCACTTCTGCAGCAAAGGGCTTCCATGGTGCCACTCCAGTGCTCTGCACACTTAATGCTACACCACATGTAGAGGACACCAACCAGGAAGAGTTCCTGAATAGGGGCCAAGACCAAGATGCACAATTCAAACTTAAAGGCTTCTCCAGTTAAGGCACTATGGAAGTCTTTTTCCTATTTTTTTTTTAAATATAGCTCTCTAAATATTTTTGCATTATAACTTAACCCAGACTTCTGTCTCCGGAAAAATGCACATACATGCAACATTTACAATTGATGGTGCTTCACGCTCTTCCTAAAGCCCATCCATGAATCCCCTAGGACTCTCTGGACAGCCTGTTAAAAGCTGCTACCCTAGAACAATTTATCTAGCACAAGTCACATTCAGGCCTTTCAGAAGAAAACAAACCCATTCCAGAGCAGCACAGCAGAAGGAAGCCCAGCACTGCAGCTTCTACTGACCCTGAACTGATAATTCCTTATTTCCGTTTTCAGTAATGCAGAGGATATCTCCTTCCCTTTTCTGAGAATCCTTCCCCTCCCATTCCTCCCTCCCCCCTCAACAGACGCACAGACCTAAAAGCAAAACAACCCAGCCAAACACTAAAACGAAGACTGCCACAGCAGGCCTCATGGACTGCAGTGAGTGGGGGCCTGGGCTGATGGTGAACCAGGCCTCTCACAAACAATACACAGACACAGCTGAAGTTCGTGTCTGTTGACTAAAGGCAGGGGCACCAACTGCCAGGGACAGCCACAGGAACCAGGACACACTGGGTGAGCTCGGCACAGCAGGAGAGGCGAGTATCTGTGGACTGAGGTCTGGCTGCTTCGGTAGGGTGGGGTCTGGATTTTGATATGTGAAGTGCACTATTGAGATTCCATCCCTTCTTATAAATTGTAAATTTGGAGAGTAGGTATGTTAGGAAATGTCACGACTTGTAGGATAAAAGAATTCTCACATTATAAAATCTGAGCAACTGAGTACCTCTCACCCATCTCTACATTCCTCGTTTATTTTCATCTTTCAAATTTATTTTTCTAATTGCTATATATTTCTTTTATAAAATAAATATACTCTCATAAACAAAGTTTGGAAAATACAGAAAAGCATCATCATGGGTGTATTTCTAAAATGATTTGATTTATGAAAATTCCATTTTCACGCACTTCTTCAACTTCTCAGGGACACATCCATTGTTTAAGGGTAAGGCGTTTCTTGTACAGGGAGGAGAGCTGTCACCATAGACAAATGGGACAGGATCCTTCGACCTTGTGATTCCCTGGGCTTTCCTCTCAGTGCCTAAGAATTATTTATTCTATTGTTCTTTCCAAGTTGATGGAAATTTCCCACTATTTATACGTTTACTTCCTCAACCTGAAAGACCAGAAAGAAAAGTTTAATCACCAAAAGCTCTTTCCCTTAATTTTTCTGCTCCAGTGTTTCTCATGTTTTCTTCTTTCAGTTCTCACATCACCCACTTCCATCTGGAGAAGGTTTCTCAAAAACCCTAGAAAGGATTTAGAAACAAACCATGCTATTACATATATCTGGTCCCAATACCACTAATGGTAGTGTTTCTTTTGGTAGCTGTCTCACTGACAGTAAACCTTGCAAAACAGAAAAGCCACAAATTCAAAGCATATAAACCATAAATGCAAACACAGCAGACATGCTAATTAGAGAACACAGAGACAAGATTTCAGAATGTGATTCTCCCTATCTCAGGATTTTTAGACAGCTTGGAGAGGAAGACTTTTTAAAAAACATATTCAGAATACTATTATTGCTGGGTGAAATAAAGTGGCTTAGATGCATTTTCCAACCAACTTGAATTTAAAACTACAGAGATCAATTAGTATATTAGAAAAGAATAGAGAACCTGCTTAGTACCCAGTATTAAAAGTGCCCATCTCTAGGTATGAGGGCTTTAAGCAGTAAAGAGCAAATATGAAGTTAGTGTGTATAATATTGAAACACAGTTTCTAGGTATGAGGGCTCTAAGTGGTAAAGAGCAAATATGAAGTTAGTGTGTATAATACTGAAACGCTGTTTTTTCCAGGAATATTTCTTTTGCTATGTTTCAGTTTCCGAATCCCTGAATGCTTATGCACCTGTGATTCATGTAGCAATTACCACATACACAGCCAGACTTGATCTCTGGAAGCCGTGCTTCAATTAAGTAACTGGCATATGTGTGTGGAATTTATTGCAGCATCTCCCTGGCCTTCCTCTTTTATTTTTAATGAAAAGAAGGAAAATAGTAGCAATATGAGTTACATTAAAATGTGGTTTTCAGTTCAGGGAAAATGCAAAGGTCTTTAAACATGTGTGAGTTGTCAGTGCACCTCACTTTTAACGTATGGACATGAACAGTGAGAATTTTACAGCAACAAAGCAATAAATTTTATAGTGATAAAATGTTCATACAGCTTCACTGCCTTAATGTAACACTTACGGAGCCCTTACACCTAGGAGATGGACATTTTTAACTACTAGTTCTCATCTCACAGATAATGAAACTGAGTCTCAGACATTAAGTAATTTGCTCAAAGGAACAAAGCTAGTAAGAAGCCAAACCCAGTCTTAACTCTAAAGTCCATTATAGAGTTCAAATGCAAAAAGCTCTCAAATGCAAAGAAAATAGCGATGGCTGCATACTTTATTTTACAATAGCAAAGTGAAGAAAAGAACAAAGTAGAAACTAGATCCAGCTTGACATCTCCCTCTCTCTGGTCAGAGACTCACTCTGTTGCCCAGGTTAGAGTGCCATAGTGTCAACCCAGCTCACAGCAACCTCAAACTCCTGGGTTCAAGTGATCCTCCTGCCTCACCCTCCTGGTAGTTTGGGACTGTAGGCATCCAGCATGATGCCTGGCTAATTTTTCTATTTTTATTAGATACGGAGGTCTCCCACTTGCTCAGGCTGGTCTTGAACTCTTGAGCTCAAGTGAATCTCCTGTCTTGGCCTCCCAGAGGTGTGAACCACCTCTCCCAGCTTCAGCTTTCCACTGGAGCTGGAATGCCCCCTGGTTCAAACCTAGGACCCTTCTCTGACTATCTTCTCTCCTTCACAGCTTTAGATCCATCTAGAAACTAGGGACTCCCACACAGATGCTTCCCATCAATGTCTAACAAGCCTCTCAAATGTAACATATCCAAAACTTACGAGTGGCTTTCCTTCCCCCAAAACTACTGTTGCAGAAGCCTTCTACAGCCAACATGATGGTAGATGTCTTTCCAATACACTGGGGCCAAAAACACTGAGTCACATCCATGACTTCTCTTTTCCTCTTAACACTGTTTCTTCCACGTACATTTTTACAAAAAGGTAGTTTACAGATGTATTCCTCATGTGATTCTTATAAATGGCTAGTTCCCATAGTGTAGACTTAATAATATTTGCATGTACTCATCACGAATACCTTTACTGTGGTCACGCGAGCGTCATCTAACACAGCATCGCCTAATCTACACACCGTGACATTCGCCTACCACTTTATTTTTATGTGCTCTTTGATAAACACTTACAAACCACTTCCTATCTCCCAGACATTGATGTCAAAGAGCTTTAAGACTCATTTAATTAAATAACTCATGTAATCTTCATAATAACTCTATGAAGTAGGTTCTAGTTTTATCCCCATTACAGAGATAAACTGAAGCTTGGGGAGAATAAATAACTTACCTGAGGCCACACAATTAAAACCCAGACAGGCGCTGGGCGGCCCCAGGCTCTGTGTTCGTAACCGCTTCACCATGCTCCATGAATGAGACATATTTTGTTACCCTGTAAGTTTGTTTCCTATAAGTAGAGGCATACTGTATAAGTGAGCCTACACTCTTATGTGGCTTTCATATAGCCAGGAATCCCCTTGCAAAGTGCCTGGCTTGACTGGGTGCACATTCTCTACCCTTTTTGTAGAAAAAAGGCAACCAAATGATAGGAAATCAAAGCTCTTGGTCCCACCAGTACAGCGCAGAGACCAGAGTCTGATATCTGACAGCAAACAACTCCAATTCCTTGGATCTGCCTTGAGGCCTACTCAGGAATCAGGAACTTAAAACCAACCAAAAGCAAGCCTGCGAGCGCCAGGGCGCTGGAGCATGATGGACGGCACAGGTGGAGGAGTCAGCAAGGAAGGGGCCCGGCTGCTGCTGACAGCACAGCCCCGCCTGTGCCAATTAGTTGGTGGGGGGAGCACCTGAGAGACCAGCTGCATTTACTCAAATAGATCCCCCATCCTGAACTCCCCCACCCCCATTAGAGACTGTACAAAAATATTATGAAGGACAAGATAGGGAAAAGAAGACAAAGAAGTGTGCTTCAACTGCCCTACGAATATAGTGAACTTGATAATGAGAAAACAAGTGCAGTTTTCCTCCTTTCAAGATATTCAAGGGTGTGACAAGAATAGACAGACAGCCCCTGTTAACTCTTTACAGCATATTTCCTTTGGTTTCCAAATACCACCGTGACTAAGGACGCAGCTTCTAGAGCTAGGAGATTAAGAGAAGTGGCTTCAAAGCCCATCTCCATTAGCTGCTGACAAATTACTTAACCCCAGCCTCTGTATGTCTCATCTTTAAAATGAGATGCTACTATTCCTGACCTTACAGCCTTGAGGTGCAAATTAAGTGAGGCCATGTGGTATAAACTGCCCGGCAAAGGAAATGGCACAAAGTCAAACTCAGTGAATGATAGCTGTTGATAGTGATTTTGACGATTTCAACAATGAGAAAAGTCTTTCACATCCATCAACTGCTCAAAATCTGAAGTGGAGAGAAATATAGGGACATGGAGCAATTTAAAACTAATATTTTATGACTCAGCACCTGTGGCTCAAATGGCTAAGGTGCCAGCCACATACACCTGAGCTGGCGGGTTCAAATACAGCCCGGGCCCGCCAAACAACAATGATGGCTGCAACTAAAAAATAGCCACGTGTTGTGGTGGGCACCTGTAGTCCCAGCT
>CAUYTI010084714.1:0-16068 GCA_963575145.1 Galago senegalensis
CAGTGATCGGGGGCTCTGGATTCCTGGGCCAGCACATGGTGGAGCAGTTGCTGGCAAGAGGCTATGCTGTCAATGTGTTTGATATCCGCCAAGGGTTCTATAACCCGCAAGTGCAGTTCTTTCTGGGTGACCTGTGCAACCAGCAGGTAATGGCCCATGCAGCCTCACTGTTTTCACAGACTTCCAGAGGGAAACCATGATATTCCTCATGCTCAGATGCCAGCCAAAATGTTGTTTGAAAAAAATTCTTTGAAAGTTACAGGAAAGAATTTAGCACACACCACATTCTTACTGTTGTCCCTGTTGCAACTCCTCATTGCAGCTGTGGTGGTGCGAAGCAGCCAGGGTCAGCACGTAGAGAGCAGACATGGCTATGTGCTGATAAAACTTGACCAAAAGGCTGCCATGTGCTAACTGCTGCTCCAGGGTAGACACACAAAAGTGCAGGTACCAAGCCACAGGGTATTGTTTTTATTGAGATATAATTCATACCATAAATGTCACATTTTAAAGTACATCATTCAAGTGGGTTTTACTATGTCCACAAAGTTATGCAGTCATTTCTCACTAATTCTAGAAGATTTTCATCACCCTAAAAGGAAATCCGTCCCCAGTCACTCCCTTCCCAACGTGTCTGTCCCTGTGGGTTGACCTTTTCTGTACTCTCCATAGAAATGGAATCATGGTTGACTTGGGTGGCACATGTTGCTCAGTGGGTAGAGCGCCGGCCCCATATACTGAGGGCGGAGGGTTCGAACCTGGCCCCAGCCAGCTAAAACAGCAGTGACAACTGCAACAAAAATTAGCCAGGTATTGTGGCCTGAACCCAAGAGTTGGAGGTTGCTGTGAGCTGTGATGCCACTCTACTGAGGATGAAAAAGTAAGACTCTCTCAAAAAAAACCAACAATAGGTGGACTTCTGCAACTGGCTTCTTTCACTCAACCTAATGTCTGCAAGATTCATCCACAGTGCAAGGGTATTAATGTTTTGAATGTTACTAGATTTTGCCAAATTGCTGGACAAAGCTACATTCAGTTTTCATTCACATCAGCAGTGTAGTAGAATCTCCCTTACTCTGCTTCCTTGCCAACCCTGAGTGTAATTCAATTTTTTTGGTCTTATCATTCCAAAGAGTATGAAATGTTATCTCAGTGATGTTCAGAGTCAAGTGTCCTCCCTGACTAGGTGAGTGGCCACTGTGCCCTTTGTTGATAGGTGTTCAGGTTTTGTCCTTTGCCCATTTGTCTTTGGGTTTACCTTGTTTTCCTTATTGATTGATTTGGAATGCCAATGTTTGGCGTGTTTGCAGGAACTGTAGATGGCTTTCCTTGGCCTTGTCACTGGGCTCTTATTCTCAGCTTTGGTGTCAGGTTTTGGTTTTCTTTTTATTGCTTTTGCTTTGTTCTTTAAGTTTTAAGGCCATTGTTTCCCTGACAGCATCATAGCTCCTCCCTCTCCTATACCCTGTGGCCTGGCACCTGCACTTTTGTGTGTCCACCCTGGAGCAGCAGTTAGCACATGGTAGCCTTTTGGTAAAGTTTTATCGGCACACAGCCGTGTCTGCTTTTTACATGCTGACCTATATCTGCTCTCTACTGTGCACACCTCTGGGCCTAGAGATGGGGGAGACATCTTCCTTGCTAGGTATTACCACCTCCAGATTGTTCTCCCTCACTCTACCCTAAGCCCCTTCCAGTGTTGAAGATGATCCCATCAGACTACGCAAACCCCAGCAACCATGCACTCCTCTTATGAGGTGACTGTGCTTCATTCCTTAGTGATTTCAGCTCCAGGTGGATATAAGCCACACCAACAACATTCATGTGGGTGACCCAACCCACACCCTCACCTCTCTCACCCCTGGCCTCTTCCCACCCAGCAATCTTGCCCTATTTGTATTCCATTGTTATTCCCTAGACCTGGATCTACCATCACCAGTAAACGTGTCCTCCCCTTCATCTAAGCTGCATGTGTTCCACTGTGAGTGTCACCTCAGTTTTCCCCTCACCCCCACTAGTGCCTCATCTGTGCCCCTCTCAGATGCCCAGCCACGCCCACCCTTGTTCCCCATCCATGCCATGCCCACCTTTGTCCCCAGTCCATGCCATGCTGCTTTGGCACTCTGGCATAATCCTCACCCCTTTCTCTCCTGGTGGCAAGTATCTGTCAAGGTTCTCTAGAGAAACGGCGAGGACGGGATGTGTGCAGCGGAGGGGAGAGACAGGGAGAAAGGGAGAGCACCAGAGAGATTGTGACTTCATTCAAGGAATTGGATAGGCTCGGCGCCTGTGGCTCAAGTGGCTAAGGCACTAGCCATGTACACCCAAGGTGGCGGGTTCGAATCCAGCCTGGGCCCGCCAAACAACAATGACAGCTGCAACCAAAAAATAGCCAGGTGTTGTGGCAGGCGCCTGTGGTCCCAGCTACTTGGGAGGCTGAAGCAGGAGACTCGCTTGAGCCCAGGAGTGGGAGGTTGCTGTGAGCTGAGATGCCATGGCACTCTACCCAGGGGGACAGCTTGAGGCTCCTGTCTCAAAAAAAAAAAAAAAAAGAATTGGATAACATGATCATGGAGGCTGGCTGGGAAAGTCTGAAATCTGAGGGTGGACCAAAAACTCGAGCAGGGGTTACAGCTTTTGGTAAAAACCTCAGTCTTGCTGCTAAGGCCTGTGGACTGCTTGGCTGCAGCCCATCCACATTGTCAAAGATAATTTCCTTCCTAAAAGGTACCTCCACAGCAGGTACCTCCACAAGTGTTCACTGAGATCTATGGGACTACAGCCTGGCCCAGGTAATATAAAGAAGTCCCCGTCTCATTGTAAGCCTGACCCTGGTAAATCAGTTTCTCTCTCTCTTCCCATACGTCTCTGGGCTGCTGAGCAGGGCAGAACACACAGCCTGCTGCTTACCTCTTTAATGGCCATGGGCCTCAAGCATCTTGTGGATGAGTTATTGTCTCCCAGCTCCATATCTCTAATCCATAGGTTCTTGGCCTTATATATGTCCAGCTCCTGCTGGACATCCCTGTGTGGATACTTGCAGACATTTTGAGCTCGCCACATCCCAAATGGAATTCCTGGCTTCCTACTGCAAGCCCTTCTCCCTCCTCCTCCTGCTAAAGTCTTCTCTATCTCCATAAATAGCCTACTCTGTCCCATCCTTTAGCAAATCTTGTTGACTCCATAATCCAGAGACTTCTCACTCCTGCCATTACTCCTGCTCAGGTCTGAGCCAGCAACACCTCTCACCTGGATGTCAAAGGGACCCTTCTGGTGCATCGGTCAGATCACACGGCTCATTATACAAAAGCCCCCCCTCTGTGTCCCATCCTGTGAACAGCAGACCACAGAAGGCCTATATAATCACCCATGAGGCCCTGCATGGTCTGTCTCCACCACCTCTCTGGCCTCATTCCATCCTACCATCCCTTCGTTGCTCTGCTCCACTGACCACCAAGTTTCTGCCTCAGGACCTTTGCATTTGCCCTTTCTGCCAAGAGTACTGTTTAAGAACCACAGACCTTGCTCCCTAACCTGTAAGTCTGGACATACTATGCTAAGCAACAAACCCCTCCCACTCCCACTTACTGTGCTTTATACCCCTGCGTGACCCTTGAAAGTACTGATGTGCTCTGGATTTACTTGTTATTTGCATATTTGTCCTCCTTTCTACCACAGAACATAAGCTCCGGAAAGCAGGGATTTTTGTCTCTTGGTCACTGCTGTGTCCCCTCAAAGGAGACAAGAATGCAAGCTAAATTCTCACCAAAATGCTCCCCCAGGTGCCATGCTGTCATTTCTCATGTATGATTCCCCACTGTCCTTGAGCAGAAATTTAGAAGGATCCCTGCAGGGTGATGTGCTATCCTCCAGCCACACTCAGCAGCTTGGGTGCAGGCACAGAGGGGGTGGGTTGCATTTAACCAGGATTGGGGTTCTTCACACAAATTTGATAGAGGGTAAGATAGAGGAAGCAAAAGTAACAGTGAAGGATAATAAAGTCTCGGGACTTTATGGAGGGAAAAATAGATATGCCATGGCATTTCCATCATCAGTAGTTATATATTCCTATATACATTATGTAGTGATAACACTTAAATTGCTCCACTGTCTTGTGGCATCTTTTGTTATCCTTTGTAGGCCGTCTGGCTTTTCCTTTCATGGCATTTAGGATTTTCTTTTTCTAGCCTTTATGGTTTGTACCCAACACAGCTATACCCAAGTTGTAGTTTTGGTTTTAAATCCTACTCAACAGGTCCTAGTAGACCTTTGTAATCTGGAAAATTCTTCATATATTGACTCTACCCCGTTCGCACTTTTCTTTCTTTCTGGAAGCCTCACTAGATGTATGGTCATCTTTCATTATATTCATCATGTCTCTTAGCCTCTCTTTTATGGGTTCCTTCTCTTTCTCTCTTGGTGCTGAGAGCTTTCCTCTGTTTTAGATTCGTTCATGGCCAATTGTGCTTTATCTGTATCCTGTGAAGCCAGTCCTATATATCCTATCATTTCATCTGTAAATTTCTCAGTATTTTTCTCTAAAAGATATGGATCCTTTAAAACACACACACACACAATTCCAAGATTACATCTAAAAAACACTGACAGTGGTTCCTGAAAAATCCAGGCAGTGTTGAAATACCCCTGAAGGTTTCAGAAATATTTTTGCATTATTTTTCCAAATAAGGATCCAGGCAAGATCAGGACTATGCATGTTGTTGAAATGTTTAAGTATCTTTTAATGTATGATTCCCTTTATTTGTTTAAACTTTTGTCTAATTGTTAAATAACTTATGTTTAGTAGAAACCATGTTTATCACCCTGTAGTAGTTTCCATGGTCTGGATTTTGCCATTCTGTCATCCAGTATTTCCTGTAAAGTGCTAGATCTGAAACTGCTGTCCAATAAGGTGGCCATTAGCCCCATGTGGCTACTGAGCACTTAAAGTATGACAATTCTGAAGTGACAGGCACGGAAAGTGTAAAATCCACACTAGATTTTAAAGACTGAGTGCAGAAAAAAAAGGCATATAAATATCTCATTAATAATTTTATATTGGCCAGGCAAGGTGGCTCATGCCTATAATCCCAGAACACTGAGATACCAAGGCAGGTGGATTGTTTGAGCTCAGGAGTTCGAGACCATCCTGTGAAAGATCAAGGCCCCATCTCTATTAAAATAGAAAAAGTAGCCAGGCATTGTGGTGGACACCTGTAGTCCCAGCTACTCCAGAGGCTGAGGCTGGAAGATCACTTGAAACCAAGAGTTTGAGGTTGCTGTGAGCTATGATGCCACAGCACTTTACCAAGGGTGACAGAGTGAGACTGCGTCTTAAAAAAAAGTCTCTATATTTACATGTTGAAATGGTACAATATCTTAGATATATAGTAAGAAATAAAATATATTAATTTTACCTATTTATTTTTACTTAATAATGTAATTACTACAAAATATAAAGTCATATTTGTGGCTTGCATAATGTTTATGTTGGACTAAAGACTTAATCTGCATTTGGTTCAGTTTTCTCCTCTGGGGCATCATGGGCTGGTATGCCAAGAATAATAAGCATACCTGATACCCAGATTTTGCCTTCCGTAGACCACCTCTCATAAAAAGGAACTAGGGCTCCTTGGGAAAGTAGCCTATTCTAGGACTGTGGAGAAAGGTAGTATAAAATAAGCCAGAAACATTTTCTTAGGACAAAATTAATGAGGACATGTCAGAAGGACACAGGAGCTAACTTGAAGAGACTCTACTGGTCATATTTAGGACATATTGAAGCTCAAAAAGGATAATAATTTGATGTAATGCATCAAATAAAAGACAACATGGGTCTATAAAAATACTGAAAAAAATGGGATCAGAGGAAGAAGCAACTCTATTTCACAGAGGAATGCCAGCTAACAAATGTAAAGGCATGCTATAATTAGATGTCACCATTTTGAAACCAGTATATTGATTAGTGTTTCTGGTAAGGACCATCAATAAATGCTGAAATTAATCTGTAGAATTATCACCATCCAGACTACTTATTAAGTCCACTGGGAGAAAGTTACCTCTTGTTTGATAGCTAGAATCTGGCAGCCATCACCTTCACCAAGTGATCCAACTTAACAACACCGACAGTGGCAAAAACATGCAGCTCCTGGGGTAATGTCTTGAGAAGGACACCTTCTAACCCCCAGAGCAGACCCTTGCCAAAACCATTAAGTCTGAATCTAATAGTGAGGAAACAAACTAATCCAAATGAGGGATAAACAACTGATCTGAACCCTCGAAAAACATGGCAGTGTTACACAAGACGAAAAAGAAAAAATGGGGAATTGTTCCAGATTAGAAGAGATGGAAGACATGAGCACTAAATACTATGTGTGATCCATGATTGTGTTTTGGAACCCAACAACAAAATGGCTATAAAAGATATTGGGACAATTGGGGGTATTTTAATATAGGCTAATCAGTGGATAAGAGTGTCATACCTGTTGATTTTTTTTTTTTTTGCAATTTTTGGCTGGGTCTGGGTTTGAATCCACCACCTCCAGTATATAGGGCCAGCACCCTACTCCTTTGAGCCACAGGTGCCACCCATTATACTTGTTGAATTTTTTTCAGTGTGATCATTGTTTTGTGGTTATTTAGAGTTGCATGGTTAAGAGTTTAGAGGCATTATGTCTGCAACTTACTCTCAGATACTTCCAGAAAAAAATATGTCTTTGGACCAGGTGCGGTGGTTCATACCTATAATCCTAGCACTCTGGGAAGCCGAGGTAGGTGGATCGCCTGAGCTCACATAGTCAAGACCAGCCTGAGCTAGAGCAAGACCCTGCCTCTAAAAATAGCCAGGCATTGTGGTGGCCACCTACTTGGGAAGCTGAGGCAAGAGAATCACTTGAGCCCAAGAATTGCTATGAGCTATGATGCCACAACACTCTACCCAGGGTGACAAAGTGAAACTCTATCTCAAAAAAAGAAAAAAAGATGTGTCTTTGTGTATGTAGACGGAGGACATTGTAGCAGAATATTAATTAGTGAATCTAAGCACATAAGTCATCATTATCTTTCTTTTGGTGACCACCATCAATCATATTCTATTTACTTAAGGTTTGGCAAAACGGTGACTTGGTTATCATTTCCTCTTCATTTAGTGGCTCAAATCTTTGTATCTTATGCAAATTAAATGCTTGATTCTTTCCTTTTATTTACCAGTTTTGAAAAAAACAATGTGTTCTCACTGGTAATGAACATGTCTTGTCCTTCATTGGCCAATGGAAACTTCTTCAGGTTCCCCTTGAGTCCTTTTAATGTGACCTCAGTAATCTTCCTGACTTCTGCTACCACATGGTATTCTTGGTTCATCCTGTGTATTTTCTGCCTCAGAGCTACAATCAGCCATTTCTCTCAGGAACTTTAGTTCCTTTTAGCAGTATACTAGACAGACCTATTTTAAGATCCCTTTCAGGTTGCTATATCATGTCCAGTTTCACAGGAAGGAATTCACTAGTATATTGGCTATTTACACTGTCTTTAATGGTGTGGGACATTTTCATATGATTTATAATTTCTGTCTATGAGCTCACCTTCCCTAGGTGCCCTGAACACCCAGAGGGGTATTGCCTCTGTCTGGATCCCAAAGGCTTCTCATGCCCCAGACCCCTTTTTATTAGGGACTAGGTAATTGGGAGGGGGATGATGAAAGAGACAATTCAGTTTCTATCTGGTAGACTTCTATTAATATATGTGGTATTGTTGAATCTTCCTTTATAAAAACATGCTTCCATGTTGATTATAGAATTATACAAGGCCAGACTACAGAGTGAGAATGTGAGGAAGTACCTGACCTGCCCAGAGAAAGAGATTATTTTGTCTCTGTTTTCTTTTCCAGGATCTGTACCCAGCTCTGAAAGGTGTAAGCACGGTTTTCCACTGTGCGTCACCCCCACCATCCAGCAACAACAAGGAGCTCTTTTATAGAGTGAATTACCTTGGCACCAAGAATGTCATTGAAACTTGCAAAGAGGCTGGGGTTCAGGTAAGGGGAAAGCTAGAGTAAGTGCTTGTTGTAATCCTCCTGGGTCTAGCCAAGGTCACTTCTTAAAGGGTTGTGAAGATCTTAGAAATGAAGCTCTAGAAGTCACCGAGTGTCATGAAGGTCTGCTTGTCAAGGCCAGTTTGAGTTGTATCACTCCAACTGTATATAAAGAAACCACCTGTAGCATCTAAGGCTATTTCTTGATCTTCGATTAAAGAGCTACAAAATTTAGACACTCACTGATAATTTTTTTATTGTGATAAAATACACATCACATAAAATTTACCATCCTAAGCATTTTTAAGTGTACAGTTCAGCAGCATTCAGCACATTCATGGTGTGATGCAGCCGTCACCACCAACCATCTCCAGAACTTTCTCTTCTTCCCAAACTGAAATTCCATCCCCATTAGACACAAACTCCACTCCCCCTGCTTCCGGACCCCAGGTGCCCCTACTCCTCTTACATTTGGCATCTGGGAATTTTGCCTACTTCGGGCCCTCATGTCAGTGGGGTCCAATAGCATTTGTCCTTCCATGTCTGCCTTATTTCATTGAGTGTAACATTTCAGGGTTCATCAATCATCAATGTCGTAATGCAGTGGTTCTCAACCTTCCTAATGCCTCATCCCTTTAATACAGTTCCTGTGGGTCGCAACCCACAGGTTGAGAACTGCTGTCGTTATGTGTGTCAGAGTTTCATTCCTTTCCTCTCTATGTGTGCATGGACCACATTTTGTTTATCCCTGCACATATATATCAATGGGCACTTATGGTGTTTTGACCTTTGTGCTGCTGTGAACACGGCATTCAAATATATGTTCCAGTCCCTGCTCTCAGTTCTCTTGGGGATATACCCAGAAGTAGGTCTGCTGGATCATACAGTAATTCTATATTTCTAATTTTGAAGAACCACCACAGTGTTTTCCAAGTCTTGTTTATATTTTAAAAGAGAAACAAACTGTTTACTTTTAGCCCGTAGAAGCAGGCCAGAGGGGATGCGAATTTGTCTCATGCCTTAGCTTACTGCAGTGTTAGAAATTCTGGCTCTTTATAGAACTCCAGCCACTGAGTGAAACAGCTCCCTCTCAGCCCAGCACCCTGACCCCTCACAGTGACACAGGCACAGGTACTGTGTGCATGAGAGAAAAGCCTGAAGTGAGCCAGAGCAGGCCATCCCCTCCAACAGGCCTCCTTGGTGCTGTTGGCCAGTCCCGAGCATCATCTCCTGGCCCAACAGGATTTGGTGGGGCAGGAGATCATCTTCACTCTGTCCCCTGGAAAGGACCACTTATAATAATAGTGACACCTATACTTTGTAGTGGACAAGATACTTTTCTTTGTTGCAATTATCACCTAATATGCTCATCTTTAGGTAACTAGGCTGTCCCCCTGGGTAGAGTGCCATGGCATTACAGCTCACAGCAACCTCCCACTCCTGGGCTCAAGCGAGTCTCTTGCCTCTGCCTCCCAAGTAGCTGGGACCACAGGCGCCCGCCACAACGCCCAGCCATTTTTTGGTTGCAGTGGTCATTGTTGTTTGGCGGGTCCGGGCTGGGGATTCGAACCCGCCACCCTAGGTGTATGTGGCTGGCACCTCAGCCGGTTGAGCTACAGGCGCCGAGCCAAGAATAGCATTTCTTAAGTGGTTGTGTACACGTGCAAGGTCAGTGTCAGAATAACTAGTGATCTTTTTCAAACTGACATCCCCTAGGGGTGTCCAGGCTTTTTTCTTTTCTGTTACTCATTAGAAGAAGAGTTGCTTTGGGCCACATACTAACTGCACAAACATTAATGAAAGCTAAAGAGTTAAAACAAACATTCATTGCATACTTTTCATGATAGCCAACACTACAGATGTGCAGAACGGTCCTCAAATAATCTGTATATAGCTTGAAGGCTGCAGGCTGGACACCACCAGGAAGTTTGTGGGCTGTCCTTCCCCCATGGAGAATCACTCTTGGGTTAGATACCATGAATAATAGAATCTCTAAGGTGTGATAGGATAGAAAACCTGTGAGAGCTACTGTTTTAGAATGTAATAGCATAATGTGTCTGGAATCCACATAGTGATAAAAGATGGTCATCTTTGGATTATTATCACAAGGCATGAAAAGCAAAGGCATTGCAGCAGGTCACTTGTACAGTTCCTCAGATGTGATCATCAGCCTGTTCCAATGGCAATAATGTCTGACTCATATTTTTTTGAATCTTCCTTTGCTAGAAACTCATCTTAACAAGCAGTGCCAGTGTCATCTTTGAGGGTGTTGACATCAAGAATGGAACTGAAGACCTCCCCTATGCCACGAAGCCCATTGACTACTACACGGAGACTAAGATCTTACAGGAGAGAGTATGTACTTAGAATCAGTTGAATGAGTGCCATCTGAAGGGCTTAGAGTCTTGTGAAAAATATGTATGAATTTATAAAGTTGGTATTCTGAGGCCTAAGTGACTAATTTGGGTAGTAAAATGTATGGGGGAAATTAAATTTTAGAAACAATATCAGAATAGCTTATTGTGAGCAGATACTGTCCTGAGTATTTTCCAGGAGCATTTTTCATGTTTTAACTTAACAACAGTCCCATTGTCACCAAATTATAGATAAGGACATTGCACATAGAGAGACCCAGAACCTTCCTGAACCTGGGCAGTCTACTTCCAGAACCCACACCTTCTGCCATGCCAGCTTCCTTGCCTGCTATGGGATTTTTTTTTATTAAATCATAAACACATACATCATATACATTAATGCATTTATAGGGTACAATGTGCTGATTTCATATAGAATTAGGAATGCTTACATCACACTGGTTAGTTTATACCTCATCTCATTTACTTAATTATCATGTTAAGACATTTACGCTCTATACTTCATAGATCCAACATGTACCCTTGCATTATGCACCATAGGTGTGATCCCATCATTCACCTTCCCTCCATCTGACATTAGGCTAACCTTCCTAATGGCTCTCTTAACCCCACCTTTTTTTAAAACAAACAAACAAACAATGGAAAGATCTTGCTTTATTTTAAGGAAAAGTATTTTCCCACTTGGCAGAGCAGTGGCATCAAGCAGTGCCTGGTTTTCATGAGTCACGTGACACAGCCTCTGCACCTTTGGGCTGTGGGCCTATGGGGTGACAGCTGCCAGCTCCTGGTGGAGGCTATTACCCCGTGGCCATTCCAGGCTGTAGGCCAGAGGTCCCCGGCCCCAGAAAACTTGTTGTAGCTGGGTAGCTATGACCTAACCTCTCCCACTGTTTCCAGCCTACTGTGCTCACTGAGGTTTGCTTCCAAAACCAGTACTTACTGACCTGCAGCTGAGCACCAGACTGGCATGAGTCCCCTGTGCTGCCTGCAACTGCCTCTCCACTGTCCACTGTTACTTCAGCTCAGAAAGTCCCAGTAGAATGGGCCAGCAGGGAGACATGGGGGCAGAGACCTGGCCTTTGGCAAGCCGCCGTCCTGTCTCTAGGCTATGCCATGCTGCAACTCGGAGACCCACCTGCTCAGACTTGGTCCAAGGAGCACTAAAGTTTCCACTGGGCCCTACAAGAAGTTCAGTCACCACAGACACCCTGTACACTCTCACCCAAGGTGCCAAGACTGGCACTGAGCCCATCTAGACTCAGGAGCTGCAGATGACAGCCTTGGTGCCAGCCATCAGTGTCTTGCTTTCATTGACGTTTGGGTACTCAAGTGGAAATAAGCAAAGCTTGCAAATGACTCTGGTTGTAAGTCACCTGCAGCCTCCTTTCAGCCAAGGTCAGCACCCACTGTTGGTTTTAAAACCACTTTACTGACAATAAACTAGATGTAACATCTAACTTTTTTCCATTCAGTAATAGAGATGAGCTTTGGAAGAGGTCATGTGCAGGCTTATTTATTCATTTCCTCCATTGCCATGGGGAACAGAGGAGGGGCAGCTCCAGGAATCTATTGAAGGAAAAAGTATGTCTTTGATGACATGATGCCACAGTAACTCTCCTTACCTCACCAAAACACTGGCACAGCTCATCTCACAGAGTTTGTATGCAGCCCCAGCAGGGTAGGCACCTTTATGGTCTGCCTTTTTACCAAAGATATAACAAATGCTTTGTTTTCCTACTTTTGAGGCAAAACCTGTTTTTAGGCTCTTGAGTTCTAGTTTGTCCAGCAAGCCACACAGAAGACGTCTTTGATTTCTTCCTGTCAGTCCTAACAGGAATATGACTGGTGCTCCTGAAGCTCTTGCCCTGAGCCCTTTGCATGTGTCAGCTCGCCTCCTTCGCTGCCCAGCTGCTGCCCTCTCTCTCCCAGGGCGTGGGCTTCTGACCCTTTTCATTCTCAGACCTTCTTCATGGTCCACTGGAGTTGGTCCAAGTCCTTTCCTGGGGTGGCCAACGCCTGGTAGGAGTGTGTAGCCAGCGCACATAGCTTAAGGTAGGCGGTCCTTGGTAGCAGCAATTCACTGCAGGGTCACAACTGCCTCGGTAACCAAAGCCCCTCTAATCCCTTCTACACACTGCTTCCAAAGCGTGCCTCTGGGCTACATGTGTGCATTTTAACCTTTGGACCCAAACCAAGGCCTTTCTATTTGATCTTACTGGTTTTCCCTAGCTGCCCTGCCTGTGTTTTCAGATTTTTGGGGAGATACAGAGGTAGCCCAGAATTATACCTATTACTTGTGTGGGTTGTCAGCTCAAGGCAGACCACTGGTCAGTGGGTGGCCTATGCACCAGCAAAGCATGTCGTCTTTTTGTCCCTGATGGCAGGTGCTACTCACCCAGTGAACACTGTCTTGGCTCAAGCCAACAACTTCCTTTCCTCTCCACCAGGTAGTCCTGGATGCCAATGATCCTGAAAATAATTTCTTAACCACTGCCATCCGCCCTCATGGCATTTTCGGCCCAAGGGACCCCCAGTTGGTCCCCATCCTCATTGAAGCAGCCAGGAATGGCAAGATGAAGTTTATAATTGGGTAAGTCACCCACAGTGGCTCTTCTCTAGCCCTCCCTCATCTACATGTAGTGGGTGGCCAAGCAGATGTGACAGTCTCACCCATTTGTGCTGCTGTAACAAAATATGTGACACTGGGTACATTATAAACCCCAGAAATATGTTGCTCACAGTTCTGGAGGCTAGGAAGTCCAAGGTCATGATGTTAGCACTTTGGGTATCTGGTGAGGGCCCATACCTCATAGGTGGCACCTGCTATGTGTCCTAATGTGGTAGAAGGGCAGACAGCCCTTGGGCCTCATTTATTAGGGCTTTAATCCTGTTCATGAGGGCAGACTCCCAGTGACCCCTACATCTTAATGCTGTTGCACTGGTGATTATGTTTCAACATATGAATGTTCAGAGACAAACAGTCAGACCCCAGCAGTGACCGTCTTTACTATCATCTATCTTCATTTCCTGCAGCTGTCATAACAAATTGCCACTAATTTAGTGTAAACCTAAAGCAATAGAAATTGATTTTCTCACATTTCTGGAGTCCAGAAGTCCAAAATCAAGATGTTGACAGGGTTAATTCCTTCTGGAGACAACAAGGGAGAGTCTGTTCCAGGCCTCTGTTCTAGCTTCTGGAGTTTGCTGGCAACCTTGGCATTCCCGGCATGTAGATACATCACTTCATCTCTGCCTCCATTTTCACATGGCTGTCTTCCTTGATTTTTGTATCCAAATTCCCCTCTTCTTACAAGGACATCAGTCATGGGATTAAAGCCCACCTTACCCCAGTATGACCTCAACTGTTAACTAATTACCCTGCAGAGAACCTATCTCTAAATGAGGTCAAATGCACAAGTTCTAGGTGAACATGAGTTTCGGGAGGACACCATTCAGCTCAGTACACCCTCTCAGATAGGCTGGGAGAATATTTACATCCCTATTTGAGGAAACTGAGGAAAGTGGGTGGTGGCAGCATCACAGTTCTCCTTGAGGAAAGTACAGAACCTCTGCCAGGGACAATAGAGTGTGGCTGTCTTCCAGATATGCCTTCTTCCTTTATTTCTTACTTCTCTCTTCTCCCTTTCTTTCCATCTCCTAGTCCTGCACCTTACTGTCCTGTTTCTTACTCAGCCTCATTGTCACCTTGATTTATCACTTGAGAGACTGCAGAGAGACTGGTTGAGAAAATGTGAAGCCAGAGAAAGGCATCAGCCCAGTGTGTCCTGGGAAGGATTGAATTGCTGCGGCCCACATCAGTGCCAGCGTAAACAGCACCAGTGCTGGCCACACTAGGATGGGATGCACAGGGCACCAAGCTTTACATTCACTGGCTGTGGCTGGCCTTTAAATATTTCCCTACCCCCAGGTGTCCCAGAAGTCCTGGCCCAATGCACATCTTCAACGAGTATGGGGGTGGCAGCCATTCTGCAGTTAGCAGTCTCAAATGCTGAGACTCGGGAGTGGCCCTAGGCCCTCATGTGGGTTCTCCACTGGGCTTGCAGCTGAGTGCCCCGAACATGAATTGAATTGTTCCCTGTGCACCTGCAGAAATGGAGAGAACTTGGTGGACTTCACTTTCGTGGACAACGTGGTCCATGGACATATCCTGGCTGCAGAGCACCTGTCCCGCAACACAGGGCTGGGTGGGAAGGTAAGGTGCCTACTGCTCCAGCTCCCACCACATCCCACCCCTACACGTTTGCCTCCATTCGTGTTTCTTTTCCCTGCTGTGGATTTTCTCACAAGTTGCCCCTGTAATCCTGAATTATGGAGGACCTAGTTTAGAACCCCCTTGTACCAAGATTGGGCCCATCTGGGAGTATAGTGTCTCTGTAGTGTCACATTACTTAGGGAAGACAAAACCTGGAGACCCAGTAAGCTCTCCCTGGCATCCCACCTGTCACTGTGACTACTTGGAGCATGGTCCGCCCCCTCTCCTCTGTACTCCTCAGTTCTCCATTTCCCCATCCTGCCTCTCCCTCCAAAGCTGCAGAGGATCTGAATCTCCTGGCATTTGGCATTTGGCACCTGGGGGACAGAGTGGAGCTGGGATGGTGGCTCTCTCTGCAGTGCGGTATACATGTGGATCCCCCTCACTCTTTCCTCTGCCTCCTAGGCCCTATGCTCTTCATTTCTCACCCCTGGGTTTAGAAACCCCCCCTTGTTCCTTGGTCCTCTCTTATTCTCCTGAATTTCTGCTATTACCCACTCATCTCTTTCAGAGTGGTTGGGAGTGGGGTGGGAACAGCTTCTGATTTAGAACAAATACATCACATTGAAGAAATGTTATATGACCCATTCATTGCACCATAAGAAAAGAAGATGGCTTTTACCATGACTAACAATGATTAAATTAATAAATGTTCCTTCCTGACTGCAATCTAAGCCTCACCTAAAATCCTGGCCCACAGATAAAACTCTCATCGCCTTCCCTCTGCTCACTGGCAGAGGTGAGGGTGGAACACATGATGTGCTACAGAAGCGAGACATGGGAGGCAATCTGTGCTAGCTTTTTGGATGTCTCACTTTTGAGCTGCCATGCAAAAGAGCCAGGGCAGACTCAGCACCTGTAGCTCAGCAGCTAATGGCACCAGCCACATACACCAGAGCTGGCGGGTTTGCCAAACAGCAATGACAACTACAACAAGAAAATACCGGGTGTTATGGTGGGCACCTGTAGTCCCAGCTGCTTGGGAGGCTGAGGCAAGAGAATCGCTTAAGCCCAAGAGTTGGAGGTTGCTGTGAGCTGTTATGCCACAGCACTCTACCAAGGTTGACACAGTGAGACTCTGTCTGGAAAAAAAAAAAAAAAAAGCATGGGCAGGCAGACAGGGAGTGGCTCATAGTTTCCCAAAGTATTAGTTCTAGGCTGAGTCCATGGCTTGTAGCTGAGGTCTAAGTCCCAAGTGCGGCCTGCTCACCCCTCCCACTGGGGAGGTGCCCCTAACTTCTTGTTCTCTCATCAGGCTTTTCACATCACCAATGATGAGCCCATCCGTTTCTGGACATTCCTGTCCCGCATCCTGACAGGCCTCAACTACGAGGCCCCCAAGTACCACATCCCCTACTGGCTGGCCTACTACCTGGCCTTCCTGCTGTCCCTGC
>CAUYTI010084718.1:0-32886 GCA_963575145.1 Galago senegalensis
AAATAATTGTATCAGAATGTGTATTGCAGCCCAATTCATAATTGCCAGGTCATGGAAGAAGCCCAAGTGCCCATCAATCCACGAATGGATCAACAAACTGTGGTATATGTACACCATGGAATACTATGCAGCCATAAAGAAAGATGGAGACTTTACTTCCTTCATGTTTACATGGATGGAGCTGGAAAATGTTCTTCTTAGCAAAGTATCACAAGAATGGAAGAAAAAGTATCCAATGTACACACCCCTATTATGAAACTAAACTAATTATAGCCTAAGAATATGGGGTGGGGGAAGGAGCAGGGGAGGGTAGGAGAGTGGATGGGTGGAGGGAGGGTGATTGGTGGGATCACCTCTATGATTTATCTTACAAGGGTAGAAGTGAATATCTTGTGAATATCTTAACACAATAACTAAGAAAATGAATTGAAGGCTATGTCAACCAGTTTGATGAAAATATTTCAAATTGTATATGAGAACACTACACTGTATCCCATGATTGCATCAATATGCACAGCTATCATTTAATAAAAATAAAATAAAATAAAATGTTTATTAATGTTAAACATCCCTGAAGAAGGAGTGGTGAATTCCTTGTCCTCCTGTGGGTCATCAGACAGCTCTGCTTGTAGATGACCTGGAGATGTATCAGAATTCCATTCTTTTTTTTTTTCTTTTTTAGACAGAGTCTCACTATGTCGCCCTCACTAGAGTGCTGTAGCATCACAGGTCCCAGCAACCTCAAACTCCTGGGCCTAAGTGATTCTCTTGCCTCAGCCTCCCAAGTAGCTGGGACTGCAGGCGCCCACCACAACACCTAGGTATTTTTTGGTTGCAGTTGTCATTATTGTTTAGCACGCCTGGGTTGGGCTCAAATCTGCCAGCAATGGTGAAGGTGGCTGGCTCCCTACTCCCTGAGCTATGGGTGCTGAGCCCAGAATTCCATTCTCATCTTACACCAACCGGTATGTATGGAGTGGCTGTGGTGTGCTCTGCCCTGGGAGGCCCCGATGAGGTCTCAGAGATGAACAAGGCCCTGGCTCTGCCCTTACAGCGTTAACAGCATCGTGAGCAGTCTTGGGCCTAAGTGGCTGATACACAAAGCCCACATCACACACACATGGTGACGGCTGGAGAAACAGAACTCTATGGGGCCCTGGGTGAGGGGTCAGGCCTCAGGTAACAACTCATTTGGCACCTAGGAAATGTCTAGGAGGCTGGGCACGATGGACGATATTAAGAAGTGGCTTTTCTTCTCAAAGACATGTGTTGTAGGAAAGAGAACATTAGAATACAGGCCAATAGCAAAGAGCAAGAAAGGCAGGGTCGTGTGTGAGCGGCTGTGCAGGGGTATGGACCAGGCCCTGAGCAAGACGGGAGTCAGGAGGTGCTGATCCCTGGGGGCAAGAATTGCAGAGGTTTCCCTAGGGAGACAGATCATAATACTGGTGTTCTGGGAGTTAGAAGTTACCCTGCAAAAGAAGTGTAGCCAGAAACCCTTTTTTTAACTTTGAAATTGGCCTTTCAATTTCTCTTTATTGCTGACCCTTGTTAAAAAAAAGAAGCCGAATAACAAATAAGTGTATCCACAGCAAATGCATTTGATTGATGTAATTACATGTTCACATGTGTGCGTTTGTTGGTGTGCACGTGTGTGTGTGTATGTGCGTGCACCTACCTAGTGCACATGTACACACACGTATACCCAGAATCAGGCATCGCAAAAAGGTGCCTCCCTTCCCATCTCCTTCTCGCTCTCCTTTCCCTCCCTCTCTCCCTTCCATTTGTTTTTTCTCCTTGTGTAACTAAGGCTTTGAACATGGAATCAGGGACACTTGATAGAACTATAAACTATAAAAGATTTCTGCTTTAAAGAACAGGTGCTGGGAGTGGAGAGGAGCTGGTTGTTTGGGGAGTTTCCCTGTGAGAGTTGTGAACCCTGCGTGATCGTGTACGTAAGGCACCTCACCCAGTGCCAGCACACCCCAGATGCTTTGGAAGCATTAATTCTCTACTCTGCCTTTCCCAACAAACCTTAATGATTCAATGTAGGAAGAAGAGAGAAAAACCCGCATGTGAGAAGGCTATAAAATTTTTTTAAAAGACTAAGAGTCGCATATTTGAAGGAAATTTTATTTTAAACAGCCAGTTCCTGCCAGTGTCTCAATATTACAGTGACTGGGTCAATCACTCAGCAACTCTGAATGTCTCGGAGGAAAAACAACAACATAGGTGCTGTTAAAATGCACCTTCCTCTAGAGGAAAATGCACCTGCCTCTAGAGGAAGCTCAGATGTTGTTGAGTATTGGGGACAGTAATTTTTTTTGAAATATACACATATTTCTATGATATCAAGTATTTTCCCCCTTTTGTTTTTAATACTTATATAACCCATAAAGATCTTCATAGCCAGTCTGAATTATACTAATTTAGGTGGAGACTAAATGGGAGTCTGAACCTTCGTGCATTTTTTTTAAATGCTAATTTTCCGAATTATATAAGTAGACACTCTCACCATAAAAATCTGGAGAGTATAAAACAGGCAAAGACTCATCATCCCATATGCAGAAGAAAGCTGGTCAGCATCTGATTCTAAGTTCTTCCAGTCTTTTCCTGCTTATTTGTAACAGAGGTGTTGGGAGTTTCCTTAGGGCCGTGTTGTTTCAGTTTAGTTGTATATGCTTTAGTGCCACCCGGTTTATAGTCTTTATTCCCTTTCACAATATATATAATAATATTATACACAATATAATAATATTTCCGAGGTGGCCGTCAAGGAAAGGCCTATCTGTGCACCTGATCAAACTCTCCATGCTGGGCCTCTCTCTTTCCCCTGCCGTTCCCCACGGTGTGGGAGGCTGGAGGCTGCTGCAGGAAAGATTCTGGTTGGCGGGAGAGAGTGGGGGAAAAGTCACTCCATCTGAAGATGGGTCAGGATGGCTGGCCAGCATGAGATTCTTGAGCGGACAGAACCACAAGCAAGAAACAATTCAAGTTAACGGGCTTGTGTCCTGAGGTTCTTCTCAAGCAGAAACACAGGCTAGGACCAGATGTGACATGAAGGTGGGCCAGAAACAGAAGTGGGAGGAGAGGTGGAAAAAACCCTAAAGCATCTGTGGACAGAGAACTTTGACCATCCACAGTCTTTTCTCTTGTGCTGAAATTCTCTGGATATTAAAATGAGTAATGGTGTGTCTGCCCAACCCTGGTGCCCCCGAGTGTCTTGTGTGAGGGATGAGGATGGCAACACGTTTGGAAAGAGAGAGGAGATGTTAGTTGTGGAACTGCTGGGGTCTGCCTGTATGGGTTTATTTGGGGTAGTTTTGTAGAGTGGGGTGGAAATTATAGAGGGGAGGAGTAAAGTCTCCCTTCCTCAACCATCACTTGGAACCCTCCTGATTATTTCTTTGGAGCCCAAGAACCATATTAGTTCCGTGGAACACTTGCGGCCCTGTTTGAGCGAAAGTTCTTACCCATCTGAACTGACGAGGTGGGACATGCAGTGTCCCTGGTCCTCCTGTGTTAGGTGACCACTTGCAGACACTCCTTTGCTCCGTGTGAGCTTACAGGTACCAGCTGTTAATACATCTCAGATACGGAGCATTAGAGACCAACAGAAATGGTCCCTGTCCCCAGGAATCACGGTGTACAGAGAGGTACTTGATAAAGAGGTTAATCTAAGCCTTGGAGGCAGTGGTGAGCCCCTGCTGCTAGTCAGTCCTGGGAGTCAGTGGTGAGCAGGTCGTAATGGGTGACTGTGGATGACACTTACCTCCTGGATGTGGCTTGAATCAGAATGTGACTTCTGTTACGCAGCTTCTCATGTTACGCAGATTCTCATGCTGTCATTTCTGTGTTGAAATCTGAGCAAACACATGACTTTCTTTCCCTGCTGTTGTTGCGCTGTGATTTCATTCTAATAGTCCTTTTGACATCCTGGTTTTCCTTTAATTCAGCCAGGTAGGAGCGTACACACCCTTGCCCGGTGGCCCCCAAACACCAGTCTACTCACCCGTGAGATCAGCAGGTCTGAAGAAGGTGGTGGGGGAGGAAGAGCAGAGAGGATTTACCTCTGGTGTCACTAATGACAGGACGTCCTTCTGCTGTGGGGCTGGATACTGTTTTTTTGGCATATGTGCAGCATTTCCTGTGTCCAAACGTCATCTCATTTATAATCCAGTAAACTAGGGACCTGGATTACGAAGTTGTCAGTTCCATTATTTCTCTCCTGGTCTTGAGAGGAGGGTTTCGGGATGGTAGCAGGGGCTCCTGCGGCTCTGGGATGGGACAGACTCACTGAGTGAGGCTGCTCCAGGGTGGTGGGATGCAGGTATCGGCATCGGTGTATTTCTTGGCCCCCAGATGATCAGGATTATTGAGGGTCAGTAATGCAGACTGTGACTGCGGACTGTGGTAATCTGTGTCGCATAACGGCAAATTGCTCCACAGCGAGTCTGGCACTAGGCACACTCGACCTGGGCTTTGATGTTTCTAGAGTAAAATAAAATTTTTAAATTTATACAAATCAGCTAGTTCCCCTGCTTCTCATCCTCCCTTTTGATTCCCTCCCTTCTCTCCCCTCTCTGCTCTTCCTTCCCCTCACCTTCTTCATACCTGCTGATCTCACGGAGAAGCGGACTGGTGTTGGGGGTGAACTGTGGCCACCGAGCAAGGGTGTGTAAGCTCCTACCCAGCTAACCGTCAGTGGGTCCCTAGGATGTAGTTCTCACACCATAGCGTCAGTGGGTCCCTAGGATGTAGTTCTCACACCATAGCGTCTGCAGGTCCCTAGGATGTAGTTCTCACACCATAGCGTCTGCGGGTCCCTAGGATGTAGTTCTCACACCATAGCGTCAGTGGGTCCCTAGGATGTAGTTCTCACACCACAGCATCCATTAAGACCTCCAGAGGGCTGGGAAACACCAGATGGCTGGACCCCACCTCCAGAGTTTCTTCCTCCGTACAGGAGGGGGGGCCCAGGGATTCCGTTTGCTAACAAGTTCCTGCGTGTTGCCAGTGTTGCTGGTCCAAGAACCGCACTTTCAGAAATGGATCTAGGAGCAGCTTTCCTTCCTGTATAAAAAATATTATTGCTTTTCTTTTTATAGTCAGTAAATTATAAAAAAAGGACCTGATCTGAGGATGGATTATCACTTGGAATAGCTATAATTCTAGGGAAAATGGGAAAATCTTCTCTATCTTTAAGTATGTCAGGGAGGAGACAGTAGCTTTCCTAATAACTTATTCAAGTCGTTTTTCAGTAGGAAAAAACACCTGTTATAAGGTCTTTACGTGAAGCTTAGCCTATCTTTGTCCTCAGCTTTTGACCTTGGAAAGGTGACATCACTTGGCAACTGAAGAAACCATCCCTCTTCTCTCTTTCCTGCATCCTTAAGTTAATAATAATACTTAAGTTCTTCAGTACTGACCTTAATTTAATTTGATAAACAAAAGGATATAGAATGGTGAGGCCAATTATCTTTGATGAAAGAAAGCTGAACTCTTTTAACCTGTACAGGGAAGGTTTAACAAAAGACACTTAAGTCCCTGGAAAGATGTTTATCTGACTTGGACTGACTTTAATTTAACATTCCTCTTTCAAGTAAGGGTTTATGTCAGAGATTTATATCGATATACCCTGGTGCCAGTTGTGTCTTTAGTAAATTAATGGCTGATGTAACCCCTAGTCTGTGGAATAATTGTGTGACTCTTCATCAGATGTCAGGTCTAATGATGTCTGATTATACAGCCAACTTTTTTTTAGTAATTTCTTTTGTATTTTTTAAAATTAACAAATGAAAATTGTATATCTTTATTGTGAACAATATGTTTTGAAATATCTGTACATTGTGGAATGGCAGAATTGAGCTAATTATCATATGGATTACTTCACATAGGTTTTTTTTTGTGGTGAGAACATTTTAAATCTCTTCTACATGATTTTCAAGAAGATAATTCATTGTTATTAATTAAGGTCACCATGTTGTACAGTGGGTCCCTTGAATTCCTTCTTTCCTTTTATAAGCTGAATTTCTGTATCCTTTGACCAACCTCTTCCCGTTCCCATCCCCCTCTCTGCACCTGACCTCAGTGCCCTCTCTCGGGGTGTGACTTCAGCTTCTCAGAGTCCACTCCTACGTCAGATCACTCCCTGTTTACCTTTCTCTGCCTGGCTAATTTCACTGAAGGTGATATTTTCCAGGTTCATCTGTGTTGTCACAAATGACAGGACTTCCTTCTTTTATGAGACTGGTAGCGTCTTGTTGGGCCTGTGTACGGCATTCACTCTATCAGTTCATTCACTGACGGACCCATGGGCTGATTCGGTATCTTGGCTTTTGTGACTTATGCTCAGTGAACATGACTGTAAAGATTTGTTCAAAATCCTGCTTTTAATTCTTTGGATGTATACCCGGATGGATTCTGTGGTGAATCTATTTGTAATTCTTTGAGGAACCCCCATACTGTTTTTTTAGCAGCTGAACTAAACCGCCTTCCCGTCCAGTGAAAGGCTTCCCTGTCCTCACATCCTCTCCAACACTTGCTGTCTTTGACCTTTTTGATAATAGCCACTCTAATGGATGTGAGGTGATACCTCATTGTGATTTCAATTTTTATTTCTCTGATAATTGGTGATATTGAGAATGTTTTCATATACCTGTTGGCCATTTGTCTATCTTTGGAGGAATGTCTATTAAAATCATTTTCTTTTCTTCTCTTCCCTCCCTTCCTTCCTTCCTTCCTTCCTTCCTTTCTTCCTTCCTTCCTCCCTTCCTTCCTTCCTCCCTCCCTCCCTCCCTCCCTCCCTCCCTCCCTTCCTTCCTTCCTTCCTCCCTTCCTCCCTCCCTCCCTTTCTTTCTTTCTTTTTTTTTTGAGACAGAGTCTCACTATGTCACCCTGGGTAGAGTGCCATGGCATCGCAGCTCACAGCAATCTCAAACTCTTGGGCACAAGCAGTTCTCTTGCCTCAGCCTCCCAGGTAGCTGGGATTACAGGTGCCCGATGCAATGCCCGCTATTTTTTTGTTGGAGTTGTCTTTGTTGTTTAGCAGGCCTGGGCCAGGTTTGAATCCACCATCCTCAGTGTATGTGGCTGGCACCCTACCCACTGAGCTACAGGCACTGCCCTATTTTCTATTTCTTAATCGGGTCATTTGATTTCTTACCATTGGGTTGTTCGTGTTCCTAATGTATGTGTTTTGATTTTAACCCAGTGTCAGCTGTATGGTTTGCATATATTTTATCCCATTCTGTAGGTTGTTTCTTCATTCTGGTGATTGCTTCATTGGTAGAGCAGAAGCTTTTTAGTTTGATATAATTCCACTTTCAGATTTTTACTCTTGTTGCCCATGCTTTTGGAGTCATATCCAAAAAACATTGCCCAGACCAATGTGGAGCGTTCCCCATGTTTACTTCTAGTAGCTCTATAGTGTCAGGTTTTAGAAGGTTTATGTTGAAGTCTTTAATTCATTTTGAGTTGATTTAGTATCTGATATGAGATAAAGGTCTGATTTTATTTCTCTGTTATGATTTCCAGTTGTCCCAACACCATTAATCGAAGAGACTATTTTTACCCATTACGTGTTCTTGGTATCTTTGTCAAAAATCAATTGACTGTAAATGCCTGATTTATTTCTGACCTTTTTCTTCTATTCCATTGGTCTTCATGTGTGTTTTTATGCCAATATCATGACGTGTTTACTATCACGGCTTTGTAACGTGTCTTGAAGTCAGGTAGTGTGACGACTGCAGCTTGATCTACTTGCTCAAGTTGGCTTTGGGTATTCAGGGCCCTTTGAAGTTAAATTTCATGATTGTTTTCCTATTTCTTGAAAAATGTCCTTGTGATTTTGATAGGGATGACATTGAATCTGTAGATGGCTTTGAGTAGTATGGAAATTTTGACACTATTCATTCTTACCATTCGTGAACACAGGATGGCTTTCCATTCTCCTGTCTTCTCCACTTCCTCTCATCAGTGATGTTTAGTTTTTACTGTACAGACTTTCACTTCCTGCATGAAGTAAACCTCAGATTTTATGGATCCCAGGTCTTAGAAAATCTAGGGTGGGTCCTTTTAAAGAGGAAAAAATATATGTTCTTACATTTGCAAATTTTACGAAACATGTAGTAATATGAAAATATTGTTTATCTGTTCCAAGACTAGAAGTGGCACATGCCAGCAATGGCCTGCAAAGGGTAAGTTTAACTAATTTCAAGGACAGTTTATTTCTGATCATGCTGTGTGTTACGGGCCTCGATACCATTGCTGATGCACTGTGAATTCTTCTCCATGGTGTCTTCAAAGCCTTGTGATTTTCATTATTTCTGAGACACTTGATGCCACTATGACTTGATGTCGAATGTACATTAGCTTGAAAAAAAATTAGAAAAAAAATTATTGGATAGAATGTAAATCAACCAGTATTTTTCTATGTAATATAAATCAGTGGCTTGTTTATAAGGAACTTCCCCTCACGTGCTAAGGAGCTGGACAGTAAAGACAAAATGATGACAATTGGCTGAACTTCTCCTAAGTTATTAGCTGCATAGACCTGACAGGTAGCAGCCAGGCTGATTGGGGAAGACTTCTGTAGACACGACTCTTTCTATCTTGTAAATTTTAGAGGAGACAGGGCTGGAAGGTTTCAAATGGCGGAGAATTTTCATTTGTGAAGTCCTCAAATCAGAAAGATATTACTGGAGCCCTGGGAGATTAGTGTGATACCGAGATGGGCTGAGTGTCAGAGTTGTTTTTTCTGCTCTTGAAGAGCTGCGGTCAGGTGAATATTCACAAGTGTTTCTGCTTTGAGATGATGACAAAAAATAAGTGAAGAATAAATATAATCATTACAGCTTCCTCTTGTTTCAGATCAATGCGGTGGCTTAATTCTTCCAAGACCTTGAAGGAAAATTTAATAAAAGTAGAGAATTTAAGTGGTAGGTAAAGCCATTTTAAGATGTTCACAAACACCGAAAAGGTTTTTATTTTGATTTGGAATCGTAAGGCGATCACCTAACGGGAAGGAAGGTACAGTGTTGGCCTGTTCTATTCCTGTCAGTGTGGACCTCCATTCCTTTAAAATAATTTATGCACCATAGTAACTAGATTGCCCAAGGAAAACAAAGTATCATTTATAATTGTTATTTGAATATTTTATGTAAAACCTAATTTTCTGAAAACTTAGAGAAGTCATTGTAGATTAAGATAAGAAATAAAGATTTGCACTTATAAGAAATTAATGATAGTTCTGAAATTGGGGAACCATTTAGTGCTGGGAGAGATAAATACAAATTGTAGCATCTATCTGATGGAGTTTTGTTTAGATTGCTTCTGGTGATAAACTATCTATAATAATATAAATCAAGGGCTGCTGTTTGCCATAAATTTGCAATGTTTAGCATAATTTTGGTTCACATTTCATACTAAAGTGACACCGAGAAATATGAGATTAATAGTCAGTTATTAAGTGAAAATGTCTTTCATGTCTGAAGTCATTTTTAGAAACAGTTACGTGTAATTCATTTAGGGAGCAGAAAAAATTAATTTGCAGCTATGTTGAGATCTAGAGCATTAAAACAAAGAGGGGAGTAGCATATAGTAATAAATCTTTGAAACATAAGGGTGGATTCATTTTTTTTTTTTTGCAGTTTTTGGCTGGCATTGGGTTTGAACCTGCCAACCTGCCACCTCCAGCATATGGGGCCAGCGCCCTACTCCTTTGAGCCATAGGCACCACCTAGGGTGGATTCATTTTTAATCTTTTCATTTTGATTTTTGGCACTTTAGGGTCCCTTCAGGTCACCGCTCTTCATGTCATTGACTCTAGAATCTTACACAAATAGCTCAGGGAAGGAACAGCTTGGTACCTGTTCTCAAATGATGTCATAGCATTAGAGACCACAGGCTTATCCGTGCCAAGGGGATAGAGGTCAGAGGGCAGCAGCAGCAGCCTGGGGCCTTTCATTAATTTTAATTAGTGTTTTCATTAGGAAGTGTCGTTTTAGAGTCTGATTTTTTTTAAGTGGTGCAGTATCTACTTTAATTTATTTCACTACACTGCAGATTGGCAATGATAGAGGAGATAAATCCTACAGGTAATATTTCTTGGAGAAATTTAGCCTGAGACTTTCTTTACAAGCTTTTACATCCAGCTGTTCTTGCTAAGCATTTGTTACGTGGCAGACACTGTTGTGCGTGTTTTTTAGGCAATCTCATTCATGTCATCTTTATCACAGGAGCCCTTTTCTGGCAACGTCACCCATTCACATGCCCAGGCGTGACTTACCACCCACCTTCTGTGCAGTGCTGAACTAGGGAGGCAGCACTGATGTTTTAGAGGCTGTTGAAGGAAAAAAGGATCATATTTAAGAGTTTATAGAATATGAATCAAGAGTTCTGGTAAACAAAGTATTATTAAATCCATAATTTGAGACTTTTTTGCTCAAAATACCCATCAAAGATAAATAAGCTATTTTTAAAATGTGATAGAACAAACAGGGCTATGTGGAAGTTTGAAGTGGGACCCGGAGGTGAACCAGAAAATGGGGGCAATGCCAGTCTGTGATGAGTCGGGGTGTCATGTGGGCCTGCTAAGCTGTGGGCCTGGAAGCAGGTGGATGTGGCTTAGAGTTAAAGAACAATAGTGCCCCGAAGCCTAACTCAGTATGAAAGTATGAACTGTCCCTTCCTGGCCATCCCTCCTTTGAGTTCCAGGGCTGCCCAAATACTGATTTCTAGGAAAGTGACGCCTGGTCTTTGGATGGGTGCCCAGGGGCAGGTGCAGGGAGCTGCCATTAGCCAGCATGCTGGCTTGGAGGAAGGCTCAGTGTCGGGTGAGGGCATGGGTCTATCTTCATTTTTATTTTTTCTCATCCTTAGCACATATCACTAGCTGATTCCAACATTTTTTAGTCTTGTCACCTTACCAAGTTATTTTAGCTTAGTTGAAAACTTACATTTTAAAATCTGTCTCCTTTTTCTGCCATTGCAAGCTGTAACTATTGCTCTGGTATCTTGAAGGAATCAGCAAGGGCAGTGGCAAAGGCTGGTCTGGCTCCTGCACACCTGCTCTCTCTCCGGTTTCCTCTCCTGGATCCTCCTGGTTTGGGAGGAGTAGGGACGGGAAGTGAAGTGGCTTCTGTATTGTTGAGACAGTGCCTGATGGGTTTGATCTACTTTTGTCTGGAGTTGTTGCCCTCTATTTTGGATGGTGTGCCCCGTGTCCATAAGGGAAATACCTAACCGTAACCTGGCCTTTCTTTGAGGGTCACCTCAGAGAAGGGCAGTGCAGTCTCTGTTTAACGTCAGCCATGGTTTATAACCCAGTCCATCTTGGTCTGCATGTGTGGTCACTCGATCCAGCAGCCACACAGGTCAAAGTCAGGAGATTTGTTTCCTTTCCTCCTTCCCCAAGTCTTCTACTCTGAAGGAAGAGAGAACTAAGGAGGAGTGGCTGTCACTCGTGGAAAGTGGGTTTTCTAGTCCTTAAGAACATTATGTAGAGAAATGTGCAGCTTTTGGGTTACTCTGAAATGTGAAAATGTGCCTTTTGCTTTGGCTCTGCCTTTAGCTACAACCCTGAGAACCCAGAAAAAGGTCTCCCTAAAATCCTGTTGCACTGGATACATGTGCAGAGGATGGGACAGAAGAAGAACTTTCTAGATCAGGTCTAAATCTTCAAATCAGCCTCCAAAACAAAAATAAAACAAGTTTCAGGGAAGACAGTTATCAAAATCATTGATCAGATTGTCAATTAATTCCAGCAGAAATGAAAATTAATTAAAGTTATAAAAAATTAAAATAAGTGTTAAATCCTAAAAGAAATAAATGAAACACACATAGACTATGAAATGTGTGCGCCATGAGGACGGTAGGCGAGCGTGGAATTTGGTGAGATAGATGGATGCTTTGATTAATTATTGACTACAAAAAGTCTATTAATATTTTAATGTATTATTTGGTAATTTACAAAGCTATTTATTTTTTCTTGTTTGAAGGAATGCACATAGTAATACTCTGTTTCAACTCAGCTGTTCAAGATCTGCTGGGTGCACTAAATTTCAATTTTGATACTAAAAAGTCAGCATTAGCACAGACCCTACAGTTCAAGGCTAAAGTCTCCAGAAGGTTTTCTCCCTTGAGATGACAAATGCAGGCTACTCATCCTTCTGACCGATTGGCTGCAGATTTGGTGCTTTCCATGACCTCCGTCCAAGGAATCTGATAATTCTGATAATTTTCTATTATTGGTATTTTATTATTAGTTAAAAGAATAATAATTATTATTCACACCACTCAAGAACGCACTATACTTGTGATTTTAGTTTTATTGTAAAGGATAAAAATGGATAGGGAGAAATCAAACGAGATGTGTGGGGATAATTCTGGAAGGGAAGACCGAGCTTTTCTGCCCTCTCTGTGTGGAGGCAGGCACTCCACCCTCCCATCATCAGTGCATTCACATCCCAGCTAGTTCTGCTGAACCCCAATGTTCAGAGCTTTTATTGGGATTTCCTTACAGAAGTAAGATTGGTTGAATTATTGATCACATAACTGAACTCAATCTCTAGGCCCTTTCCCCTCCCTGGAGATTAGGTAGCAAATGTTCTAACCCTCCGGTCCCATGGCTGGTCTTTCTGGTGAGTAGCTGCCACCCTCCAGCTCTCTCGGGGTCAGAGTCCCCCCATTAGCATAGCAGAAGATGCATCACCTCATTAACATAGCACTCAGGACAGTCCAAGGGTTTTAGGAACCCTGTGCCAAGAACCCAGGATAAAATCAGACAAATTCTTTAGTATTCCATAATAAATAACTTTAATTCTGTTAGAGAAAAAAAGCATATATTTAGGATTTAGGTATAAAGTATAAAAAAATACTAGAAATATAATTTAAAACTAAACCAATTTGTGGGAAATGATATAGAAAATATTCTCCATCTAACAGATGTAAGAAAGATAGAAAAGAATGACTACAAACCGCTGAGAAACAGAAGCCACAAATGAGATGATAAAAAGAGCAAAGTCAGGCGGCACCTGTGGCTCAAAGAGTAGGGCACCGGCCCCATATGCCGGAGGTGGTGGGTTCAAACCCAGCCCTGGCCAAAAACTGAAAAAAAGCAAAGTCATACTTGTAATGAAAATGTGTGTAACTATGTTTACTTCTATTAAAAGATAGAAACTAACAAGTTGGATTTTTAAAAAATGCAGCTATCAATTGTTTAATAAAAAACATAAAGCACTATTTAAGGGACAAGAAATAATTAAGATGTTGACCAGGTGAAAGATAAAATAAAAATCTTAACGTCAGGGTAATGGATTTTACAATAAAACAAAACAGTATCCAGCACATTGCTCTGTGTTAGCTGAAACACCCGCCATTCAGTGTAAAAGAGCAGCTTGTTAAGTACACAGTAATCACCAGCAGGTAGGTCCTTAACGAAACAGCCTCAAAATACACCAAGACCTGTCAGAAACTCCACAATAACTAGTAGATTGCAGTGTATATATGCCAACATTTTTCAGAACCCAACACAAAGCAGAGAACAGCACTCAGTAAACACAGACCCTTAGCAACAACATGTACAAGGTCGAGTATGTGTGTACACACAGGTGTACACATCATGTTCCTGGTGATAAACAGCACCTATTATTAAGTAAACAGGTATACAAAAGTTTTAAACATACAACTACATAAATTTATCCATATACTGTTAGATGCTTTTACATTCATATATTTTGAAGACTCAATATTATCCAGACAATAGTCTTTGGCATCTGTATAACTTGAGTTGAAATCAGTAATGCTCACTTCCTCTATGAGCTGCAGGAAAGACCTTCCTGGTACCAGCTCAGGTTCATATGGTCTAGGGACTATGAATTAAGTGACAACAGACAAATTGACAGGAGAAAACTTTATTACACACACACGGGAGTGCCCTGCCTGGTGAGCTCTCGGAACGGGGAGGGGTCGGGCTTATCTGCCTCCTTAGTGAGGGGAACTCTCAGGGCTTCGGAGGAGGGGCATCCTGAAGAGGCTCATACAGTCTTTTACAATCATCCTGGGACCCAAGGTCTGTCCCTTCTTGGACTGGAGATTTTCAGGAGTCAGAGAGGGTGGTGTGGTGGTAGCTGACTCTAGAACAGCCTTCATGTCACAGAACGTCCGGTGTCCCTCTCAGATCTGCCTAAAAGCGATGTATCCCAAAGTCGGAACTTGAAAATCTCGGTGGCTTTCTATGCAGTAGGAATAAAACCAAGACTGGGCTTGGAAGGCCCTGCCTACCCACCAGGCATTTCATGTTTGAGTCACATGCACCTGTATTAAGATCCTGGGAGGCTGGACATGTGCCCTGTCTGGGCCTCTGCTCGTTCCATCCCTTCTGTCCGAATGGTGTCCAGGGGCTCTATCACGGCTGTCTTCACCCTGCGGTGCAGTGTCACCCTCCCAGAAGCTTTTCCTAACTAATGAGTCTAAGATTCCTTTACTCTATTTCTGCCTCCTGACTGCTCCCATTGTAGCCGATCACATTTTGTATCTATTTAGGTAGGTATTTCTTTAATTCACTCTCTCTTCTGTTTGGATTGTCAAATCAGAGAGAACATAGGCTTTTGTTGTACCATCTGCAACCAAAGCTGTCCGTTTGCCTTGCCACACACCCCTGCCAGGCTCCCCCCTGCCAGCATTGCATTTCTTTGCTTGAGGAATGACTTTGCTTTCTGGAGGCTCACTGTGCTTGCCTGTGCTTTTGGCCTGAATACTAGGGAGGGAGTATCACTCACCCAGTCACTTGCAGGAGTTAGTGGATGAATTCCCAGGTTCCCTGTGACTGTCTGGAGATCGTCGTCTGCAGAGTTACCATGTTCAATAACGCATCTTTTATTAGCTAACTTGCCTTTCCTTGCCAGTATATTCTGCGGCTGCTCACTAATCTACCTTATATTCAAATTCTTGTTTGGAAGGACTCTCCTGGCACAGTGTTCTACCATCATATGCATAAAGTACCTACTTTGCAAGGAAGTCTTTGTTAGAGGGACGTATGATGGGATGGAGGGAAAGGTGGGTGAGTGGACGGGTGGAAAGATGAAGAGGTGGTCAAGGGGAGTTCAAGGTTGATGAGATGGAAGGTTCAAACCACTGACTAATCAACAAAGATGCTGTCAACCGATTCTAATTGGGGTTAGTTGGTGTACAACCAACCAGCAAACAGATAAACAATAAAACCACAGGCCTGTGTCCAGGTATATGTAGAGCAGTTTGCAGAGAGTCTGATATGGACTTGTCAAAAGTTGGGGTTTTAATGCTACTCAGGAGGCTGAAGCAGGAGAATCTCTCTCTCTCTTTTTTTTTTTTTTTTTGAGACAGAGCCTCAAGCTGTTCCCCTGTGTAGAGTGCCATGGCATCACAGCTCACAGCAACCTCCAACTCTTGAGCTCAAGGGAATCTCCTGCCTCTGCCTCCCAAGTAGCTGGGACCACAGGCATCCGCCACAATGCCTGGCTATTTTTTTTTTTTTTTTTTGGTTGCAGTCATCATTGTTGTTTGGTGGGCCCAGGCTGGATTCGAACCCACCACCTGAGGTGTATGTGGCTGGCACCTTAGCCACTTGAGCCACAGGTGCCGATCCAAGAGAATCTCTTAAGCCCAGGAGTTGGAGGTTGCTGTGAGCTGTGTGACGCCATGGCACTCTACCAAGGGTGATAAAGTGAGACTCTGTTTCTAAAGAAAAAAAAAGTTAGGGTTTTCCTTAGGCCCACTGTCCAATTCCTAATGATTTGTTGTTTGCTCGTGCTGTGTGCAGTTTTTATATTTATTATTTCATAACAGCACTATATGCAACTAGGGTATTAAAATGCATTGTGCAGACTCGTAAATAACATTCAACTTGAACTTCATTCAATTTAGGTGAGGTGAACAGTCCAAACAATCACCTTTCAAAATCTATCTGGAAGTGGGAATTGGGCTATAAATGACGTCAGATGGTTAGATTTGGAGCCACAGCAGAAAAGTGATAAGGAGAAGGGACTGTGTCCCAGAGGGCGGCAGTGCCGTGAGGTGCTTTTTAGTCCTCTGACTGTCACTGGACAGGTTCACGGAGTTACTCAGGGGCTGACCAGAGCCCGACATCGGAGCTCATTTCTGTTTTCCTAGATTATGAGTATGGAGACTAAGCCAGACAGCCCACTTTTGAGGGCAGGGATATCAAAGTTGGATCATTTTTGCATTCTTAAGAGGCTCATTGCATGGCTTGTGAGTGATCTTGCAGCCATGAAAATTATGAATGTTTGGCCATGTTTGCCATTATAATTAGTGGTGTTTTCAAATGTAGAATGTTTGAAAATTGTTCATTGTTAAGTAAAGCATTCCTCAAATCACGCAAGAAGATAATTAAAAAAATTTAATTCTGACACTCCAAGCTGTCAATATTAGCCCTACACATTTAAAAATTGAAGATAGTGTATCTAAAATCCTACAAATCTGTACAAACTTTCTGTAAGGAAATATTAATAAAATGGTGCTAGTTGGAAAGTGTTTGTGTTTAGACAAGCATTAAATGTGAAACTCAGTTAAATATATGGGTGTGAAATAGTGTTCAGAAATAATTTCCGGGAAAAAACTAGACTTCTTTTGACGAACTGGCTTGCTTTTACTTCATAGATATTGAAACTTCTTCAATTGTGTTTTCAAGTTTTGAAAGAGCTCAGAACTTGATTTGCAGCTTAATTTTTCTAACCGGGGGAACTTACGACTTTTATATCTATCTTCTAAATTTCTCATGGTCTTTAAAATCTATTCCGATTATTTTTTTCCTGGTCCTGATTTTATTTTGCATTGCCTGTATTTTTCTTTGTTATTTTATGTATTTTTAAAGCCATCGCAGGTTTTGTGGAAAATGAGGAAATAAATGCTTCACATGTAACTCATGTACTTTGATGACATTCCTCCTCTTTTCTTTTTCCAAGGCCAAATGTTCGTGAAGAACGTTCCTTCCCGTCCATGGTCAGCTCTGCAAACAGGCTGCTCCGGCCCAGGGTGGGGTGTGGCTGTGGAGAAGGTAAGGCTGTTTCTGTTACTCCTTTTTGGTTATTAAAAATCAAGCACCTCAACAGCTCTGAGATATTTTACCTAATAAATTTTGTGTTCATTAAGCAAATGAGCGTGAACTCCGCCCATGTAGAACTTCCAGAGTTATATATTTTTCTTCAGCCACAGGATACATTATTACTTTGCTTTAGGCCTCACTTATGTATGAGGTATTTTGGGTTACATGCTGCTAATTTTACCTCCTGGCATGATAGACCTTTGAAAGCGGAAGATCAGAAAACTGCCAGAAACAAGGAGTATTGTGCCAGCTTGCTAAATTTAGCGCACCTTGGATCCAGGGGACCCACAATGGTGAGCCGACGTCTGACCTGCCCTTGGAACTCTGGCAGCACTTTGAAACCCAGAGTGGCTTTTGCTCTATTGCCGCCTTTGAATTCAGATCATCTCGGCAGGCTGGACGAGGAGAGAGACCGCCGGTGTCCACAGTGCTCGTTCCTCGCGTCAAGGCTTCACGCAGACTTTTTTCCCTCCAAATTTTAAAATACTTTTACAAAACATTTAAGAACTTCTGAGTACAAATACACATAGCTGACGATGGGTTAAGGATCTGACCTTTGGATACTTAACATTCAAAAGACCATCATTTCAGGTTAGGGAAACATTCACTACTCGTATTGTCAACAGAAAGCTGGGGATTTAACCGTAAGTGGCTTTGCCATTGTAAAAAAATATGAGAATGCTGATACTATATGGCCAAATAAGCTATTATAGGATTAAATAATTTATCATTGTGGGTATTAGTTATGCATTGTGTGTGGGGACGTGGGTGATAAGTCTTTGAATGAATAGTCTTTGTTTTTGGCCTAAACTCAGGACTTTAAAATGATGTCTAAATAGAAAACTTCCCCTGGCTCTTACCAGAGGTGTGGCCTTAGGCAAATGTCCTATATTTCTCTGTGCCTGAGTCTGTAAATTTAGAAAAACAACACCACACATGGCTATTCTAAAGGTTGACTGACAGGTATTAACCCGTGGTCCCATGCCTGGCGCACAGTAGGTATTCGGTACATGTTCGATTTTTTTTTAAAAGTTTATTTTAAAAGAAATTATAGTGAACATCATAATTATATAGTTGATTTTTTTTTCATTAGAGTGTTTGAGTTTGAAAATGGCTTTTCATTTAGATTTTCTGTACCTCTCCCATAAGGGGAGGGAGGTGATTGTTGGTGATGGGGAAACTGAGGAAAGTCCACTGATGAAGAGATATTTGGGGAAACAAACGTGAGCAACTGGAACCTGTTTTATGTTTTTATTCTGAAGTAGTTTTATAGCCCGTGTGTATGACAGTGAGTTTGGAGTGAAGGCCGTGTTCAGAGATGTTTAGCATCTTTGCCAAGCTTATATCCCATTTATCTGTATAAAAGTAGACAAACCTATATACACGTCCCAGTTGTACAGACACGAACACAACGTCAGGTCACATTTCAAGATGGTGAGAACGTGTTGTAAGAAATGCCACAGCCAATGAGGACCATTTCTGAGAGAACAGCAAAGAGCAGACGGGACCTTGAATTAACCTTGAGTGATAAAGAGGACTTGGGCTTGGGATATGGGGCAAGGAATATCAAAGGGAGAGAATATATTTACACTTTTGGGATAAAAAAGAAAATATGGCATTGATTTGGCAGAAAGAAATCAGCCTATTTAGAGATGTCTGGTATTACGAGGGTCTATTGATTGGTCAGCACAAATGGTGTGGAGTTTTCAACCTTTGTTCATTATTTCCCCCCATGGAGAAAGTGGACTTTCTTTTTAAACTTTTTTTCCTGTACTTGCCCCCCTTGAACTTTTAACACTGCACATCTGTGTCTGTGCTGTGCGCACCTGCAGAGCCATGCTCAGAGGGGTCAGCTGACAGCTTAGCCTCCTCCACACACCAGTAGCCAATTGACATCCCCTGTGGGTGACGTCACCACTGCTGAGAAGTTGAGAGTGCTTAGTGGGGCCAGACTATGAAATGCGTGTACCTTCTTATGCCTCAGGACCTCGTTATTCTCTTTAGACCTTGGGGCTTCTTTCTTGATAGTTTGAGGGATTCTTAGGCTATTTTATACTGTTGGACACAGGGATCCATATTAATTTTCATTAACCTGTACTTAAAGTGAATCTTGGTTGTACATGTAATGATATATGTATAATATACACAAATTGTACACATATCTACATACATCTATACAGTCACATTTATCGCATCTGTATGGCAGGATTTGAACTGGGGGAGAAATTGCTGGGTTTCAGGTGGCGGCTTTGCCTGCAGAGGCAGCGTTCTCTCCCTGATTTAGGTTCCTGTGCTTGTAGGACCTGGCAACATGCCCCCTGCGGGCAGGTGCACAGCGGGGAGCCGTGGACTGTCCAGAAGCTGCACGGGGTGGAAGCAGGGAGATGATGAACGGGCCGCCTACACTGTGAGTTATGAGTCTCCCTGTCTAACTCTGTCACTGGAGCTGGTGCCGTTTTGCTCTGTTCTGGTCTTCAATCTTACTTGTCAAGTTTTCTGCATCTTTGGAATCACCGTAGATCCTACATCTCTTTGAAATTCACACATGGCATGTGTGAAAATGCACAGCGAGCCTTCCTGTTAAGTGTCTCTAATGACAGGTCCCAGCTCAGGACCCGTGAAAGGGCTGCTTTATATGCCATCTCTTTATTTAAAAGATAGTTGATTTAAAACCAGGCAGGTTACACCTTGACTTCATCTTTCTTTTCTGTTTGCCCCTTTTCCATATCATCAAATTTGTAATCCGCGGTTGATTCGAAAGTCTGGAGGGAAATCACCGTTGTAAATCTAAATGGGATTTCTCAACTTGGGCTTGTCGTGATTAATTGCGGAACTCTGGAGGCAGTTTACTTTTTAAGATGAGGTTTTGCAAACCTCTGGCGAGAGTATTTCAGAACCTTTGGAGTCTGTTTGACAGCACTCAGGCAGCAGAGCTGGTGGTGTTATGTTGTTCATTGATGCCAGGAGAAATGATTGTGTTTAGTGACTCCTTTGCCTGTATTATGTATTTATGGTCATTGCAAAGTTACTTAAAATGCCTCAGTGTGTTGGAATCGGTGCAGGACCGAGCAGGACAATTCATCTCTCCTGCCAGGCTGGCCCTTGGGGAGTTGGCTGATGTGACTTCCTTCCCCAGTGGGCTTTCTGCTCTTGGAATATCTCAGTGAAGTTGCCGCAGGCTTCCCATGTTAAGCAGGCTCATGGTGAGGGGTGCACCGAGGGTCACCGTGCATTTGCATACAGGACTAGCCTCCAGTTTAAGCTCAGTGAAAACATCTGCCCATGATGTCGTCGTCTTTGCTATGTTACAAACTCCTGGAAATCGGTGACTTGGGAGATGATTGCCTTACTTTGCTATGTGACACCCATCACAATCTCTTGCCTCTGGTAAGTTTTGGACATTTCTATTTGATCTATAGGTTGTTTTGAGCACACATTCATCTTATTCATAGAGTTTCTTTAGACCACCGTGTCTCAAATTTGAATGTGAATTCAGATTACCTGGTATGTTGTTAAAGTGGGTTTCAATTCCGTAGGTCAGGAGGGCCCTGGGCTTCCACAGCCACTCCTTCCCGCACACAGAGTCCTGAAGGCTTGAAAGGCAGAGCCTTCACTTGTAACAAAATCACTGTTTCACCTGCAGTGGGAGGGGCTGGGGGAGTGTCTGTGGCTCTGTGGCCAACATGGTGCCCGTGCTGGTTTCCTGTCCCTCTCTCCACCCCGTTCTCTCACCCTGCCTTTAGCTCTCTTTGCTGTGGGGGCTCCTTTCAAAGGAAGCAAACGCCCAGATGGTGAAACACAGCAGAGCCAGTGTTCGGGGGCTTCTCAGGGACCTCACTGCTGGGGCATAAGCCACCACCCTTTTACCGTGATTTGGTCCTGCCTGGTTGGCTGGAGGGCCCAGCCAGTTTTGCTGATTCAGACTCATGGCAGGACCACCTGTCTAGAGGTTGGTGAACACTTAAAATGAGCCGTAAAGCAAACCCCATAACTTAAGGTATAATCAGCTGTGTGCTTTTACTTTAGTCACTCTGAAGAGCTCAGGGGCAGCAGTAAGGACAAAACAGTCCATTTTGTGAAGGAAATGGCAGCGTGATAAGAGGTAAACCTCATTCTGACCTCAGCTGTTAAATCTTTAACCGTAGTTTAAGATTGCTGAGATGGTATGTTTCTGAGAGATTTCGTGGTCTGTGAATGACCAAATTGGGATTAACAGGGATTTGTCATTACTTCATTCGACAAGTTGATCAGCATTAAATCGACCAGCCAGTTTACTACTTTGGGGTCTTTTATTTTAAAAAAGTATCAAGAAACCCTGACACTTGCATGATTTTCAAAATTTCAACATGGTAACTGAGTTTTGAAGGCTGGAACTTTATCAACTGTCAACTGTGGGCATGGGCGTTATAGATGTTTCTTGTGTAGAGAATTTTCAGAATGACCGCTGAGTTATCCTTCTCTGGGTCTGTCGTGAGTCTGGGCGATTTCTAGAGGATTTGTTTTGACTGAGTGATCTGATTCTGGTCTCCAGAGAGGGTGAACACATTTGCGTTTTCCTTTTCAGAGTAAGGAGAAGCAAAGCAGATTATGTTAGAGAAATTAAAGAAATACGTGTAAACGGCTATCACAGACACTGCATCGTATCTTCCGCTGGTTTGTTTGCTTTCCCGTATCAATTACTCGAATCTTTGAAAGTGGACCTGGGAGGTCACTGAGAGCCCATCGCTCACGTCCACTTCTCCCCTGCCCTTGGCATAAAGTGAAGGCTTACATTTTTCATGGGTCACATCAGAGCTATACTTCTAAAATAATCCTGATACTACTCTTTCTGGTTTTTTTGAATTTTTTTTTTTAACAAAATTGTGAGTTAAAATAAAGCTGCGTTTTTATTCCCATTTATTTTTTGACTAGAGGACACTGATTTTGAAACAGGTCAGTGGATGCTTTGAGGTGTAGGGCATTTTCATTATTTTCAAGGAGCTAACAGAAATTATACACTGATCCACAGGAACAAATGGTTTCCTCTAAATAAATTATTTCAGCTACATGTGCTACCCCAGTTTCCTCATCTGGATCAGAGGTTATGATGGGCAGTCACAGGTGTCATTCATTATTAAGAATGTTTAAAACTCAATTATTACTTTCTAAGTGTATTTGTTTTGATAGAGAAAATCTTGTAAAACAAAGTCCCAGAGGGCAAAGGAAATTAAAGAGACATTTGGTTATGATAATGGCTTAGGAATTATACGGGGATTAATTTGTTCTTTATTTTCTATGCCAGTACCTGAATATTTTGATTATTCTGTTTCTTAATATCTTTCATATACAAAAGTAGTGAAAAGGCTTTGTGAAAATCCACTTTCTTATTTCTCAGTTTTGTTTTGGTAAAAATGCTGGATTATTTAAATATAGGAAGACTCAATCTATCTTTTCTATAAATTTGTTTGTACACCCTAAAGTTCCAGAAGCTGCAGGAGACCAACCACACAAAATAGCTTTCACTGGCCTATACTGCATTCTTCAATACGTTGTTGTCCAAATGTATTGACCTTTAGATTTTTGACATTTTTGTCTTCTCCTATTGTAGAACTATTGAATTGCAAAAAAAAAAATAAAAACAAAAAACTGATGAGCCCTGAGGGGCATGCACCTGCAGCAGGGATTCAGACGTTCCCACGGGGTCCTACACTTCATCCACCAACACATCACAAGGGTATCAGTGTAAGAGGATTTTATGAAAGGATTATGAAAACTGCCTCAGGTATCATTCAAACATTTAGGAAACAAATGGGGAACCCAATTAAGAAATGACACTAGCTAAGTCTGGAAAGAAGATTAAAAATTAAAATCAGCAAAGACTGTTTTTAAAAAGAATGTATCTTAAAATATATCGTCAGGACACGCAGTCTGTCATGCAGGCTGATTACAGTCTCTTGACATTGCCTGTTAGCTGCTTCTTAATCAGTGGCTGGATGTGAGTTCTGATAGATGAGTAATTTAAATGAAAAAGTTTCAAATTATAAAAAAAGTATATTCAGTAAAAAAAGTAAAAAAGCATACCATTCTATTGCTTTGAGATAAACGTGGTGGTCCTCCTTGTATAGTTAAATTCACGTGTGTGAAATTTTACGTAAATGAGTCACATTCTCTGGGCTGTTTTATACCCATGTTGTCTCCCCCGCCCCAGCCTATCGTTTTCTTCTCTCCTCTTCCCTCTTAACTTCCTCTTCTTTCCCCAATATTAACCTGCTCCATACCCTTTTGTGTGTACAGAGGTGTGGCAGTGCATGGCATCCATGTGTCTGCTCCATACCCTTTTGTGTGTACAGAGGTGTGGCAGTGCATGACATCCATGTGTCTGCTCCATACCCTTTTGTGTGTACAGAGGTGTGGCAGTGCATGACATCCATGTGTCTGCTACATACCCTTTTGTGTGTAGAAACAGAGGTGTGACAGTGCATGACATCCATGTGTCTGCTACATACCCTTTTGTGTGTAGAAACAGAGGTGTGACAGTGCATGACATCCATGTGTCTGCTCCATACCCTTTTGTGTGTACAGAGGTGTGACAGTGCATGACATCCATGTGTCTGCTACATACCCTTTGTGTGTACAGAGGTGTGACAGTGCATGACATCCATGTGTCTGCTACATACCCTTTTGTGTGTAGAAACAGAGGTGTGACAGTGCATGACATCCATGTGTCTGCTCCATACCCTTTTGTGTGTAGAAAGAGAGGTGTGACAGTCCATGGCATCCATGTGTCTGCTCCATACCCTTTTGTGTGTACAGAGGTGTGACAGTCCATGGTATCCATGTGTCTGCTCCATACCCTTTTGTGATTAGAAACAGAGGTGTGACAGTCCATGGTATCCATGTGTCTGCTCCATACCCTTTTGTGTGTACAGAGGTGTGACAGTGCATGGCATCCATGTGTCTGCTCCATACCCTTTTGTGTGTACAGAGGTGTGACAGTGCATGACATCCATGTGTCTGCTCCATACCCTTTGTAGAAACAGAGGTGTGACAGTGCATGGCATCCATGTGTCTGCTTCATACCCTTTTGTGTGTACAGAGGTGTGACAGTGCATGACATCCATGTGTCTGCTCCATACCCTTTTGTGTGTAGAAACAGATGTGTGGCAGTGCATGACATCCAGGTACCACAGATTTTTGACCACTAGTTTAACAATGGACATTCATTTTGTTTTGACCTTTTTGCACAACAATCAGTGCTACAATGATGTGGTGTTTTAAATGTCGTGGGACAAATTTCCTGCAGTGGAATTGTTGTGTGTGGGGGTGTCAGTGAATGTGTGTGCTTAATTTCAATATGGTTAAGTTCAAAATAGTCAGTTAATATTTTTAAGATATTTTGTAGACTATGATAATGGTTTTAGCAGGTTATTTGATTGGGGGATAGACTATGATCTAGGTAGATCCAAATTGTGTACTTATTTTTTTGAAAGGGTAACATAACAGGCACTTGCCGGCTACGGTCTCTATTTCTCAAATGCAGTTTCCCATAACTTCATCTTCTTCTAAATCCAGGAATGTGATGAATAAGTATTTAGGACTGGGTTGACTGCAGACATGGATTGCTCTCAGCACAGGGTAAAGTTGAATTTACTTGAAGTATATGGGGGAAAAAAAGTCTAGAATAAACCAGCTGGTCTTTAAAAAGAAATGGAGAAATGACTCCAGTCCTAGAGAGAGAAAGGATGTGCTGATAATTGAGAGAAGTGGTTGAAGTTAATAATGATTCTAAAATTGCTGATCTACTTAACTCATTTGAAAAATCTGCCTCTAATAAGTAAAAATGAAGAAAATGAATTTGGACAATTAGGAAGCAATGAAGAGCTTTTTAAAATAGCTATTGATTAAAGGAATCAAAAGAAATTCTTTGAAGATTTGAGCATATGCAAATCAGGCTAGATAGCTGGTGGTGGAATTATCTATCTCTTTTATTTTATGGATCCAGGAAGAACGACGTGGAGCTTCATTAACTGATTAATACCACACCCCAAGTCACCCTCTTCACATCAGTCACTCAGTTGGTCTTTTCTCTGGTCAGAAGTCGAGCTGAATAATCACTGAGATGCTCAGGTCCTCTTGTTTCTTTCTTTCATTCATTCAGTCTTCCATCTGTCTTCCAATTAGTCATTAAATATTTATACACCAGACTGTGTGGTAGGCACTGCAGGTGCCAAAACCAGTAGGCCTCCTGGGAAAGAGACCATAGCTGGCAAGTGCCATGATGGAGAGTGGTGCATGCTGGGAAATAGAGACCGCAGCTGGCAAGTGCCATGATGGAGAGCAGTGCATGCTGGGAAACAGAGACCACAGCTGGCAAGTGCCGTGATGGAGAGTGTGCCAGTCTTACAAGGAATAAGAGATGGTCTATTTGTGTCCATCTCACAGTGGCTGAGGGATGGTTTCTCAAAGATTTGAAAGTACAGAATACCACTAGTTCCTAAAGATAAACAGAACAATAATATGGAATTATTCAGAAGGAGAATAACGTATTGCCCAGAAACAAGAAATAGTATAGCAAGTTCAGGGAATAATAACAATGTTGATATTAGTAGTTCTCTTGAGTGCAATAAGAGATGTGTGTGGGGCATGGCAAAAAAAGTAAGTGACTTTTGTAAAGGTCTAGGGTGACAGTTCCTTAGTCTTTCTTGGTCTACCCAGACCAGATGCTCCATAACCTTATGAAGAGGTGGCTAACTGATGGGATTTTGTGAGGGCTTTGCTGAGCCTAGCTCTCTGAGCAGGCAGTCCTGGAATCGGGGTGTCTTGAGCATAACCTAGTACTAGCTGGCACTCTGCTCTCACGTCTATGGCAGGAGCCCCAAGTGCAGTGGTTCTCAACCTTCCTAATGCTGTGACCCTTTGATACAGCTCCTGTGGGTCATAACCCACAGGTTGAGAACTGCTGCCCAAGTGGCTCCCCTTACTTAAAAGTGAGGTGTTGATGCCCATTAAAATGACATGTTGCTGGAATGCCATCGGTGACACAAGTGTCCTCAGGAGTTCTGGGGTTGAGGTTGGATCTGGCCAGTGACCACCTGCATTATCTTTGCTTCATTTTAGAGAAGTCATTTTATATCCGTAGCTTCACTGTTATCATTAGTAAACAGTAGCTCTAGTTTTCCTGAGCACCCACTGTGTGCCCGATGATATTCTAAACAATTTGCTTGTATTAAGTTACTGAACTTTATAACTAGTCTATGAGGTGGATGCTCCTGTGCCCCCCAGTTTTAGCCACCTGCGGTGTACAAATTGGTCCAAGTTCCGGCAGATAGGGAGTGTGGGATCTGAGATCCAGATCCACAGGTTCAGGCTCCAGAGCTTTCAAGCTGAACTTCCGATCAGGATGCCTTTGTAACAATGTTCGATGTAAATTTCTACCTGTCATATTGTTATTTGTGAGACTGCTATGAAATAACACAGATGAGTTACAAGCTGGAAAGCTTTCCCCAAGCATTTCTTCTTGTTTTAACTGCAATTCTCTGAGAACTGTAGAAGAGCTCCGGGGGAGAGAAGGAGGTGCTGCTGCCTCACTTCTCAGGTGGGAAATCTGGGCAGACGTCCAGGCTTGGGTCCCAGGTGCGACTTTGAACCACTCAGGAGGTTCTAGCCCAGTGGTCTGATGGGTGCTCTGTGTGACTGTCTGTTCTGTGGGATCAGACGCTGGACCAAAGGATTTTCGTGACATGGCGCATCTCTGAGAACATTTCTAACTTGGAAGTGTTACATGTGAGTTCACTGTGTCCCTCACAATTCCTAGGTTGAAGTGCTAACCCCCGCCCCTCAGAACATGACTTTATCTGGAAATAGGTTGGTCGCAGATGTAATTAGTCAAGATGAGGTCATAGTGAAGTGAGGTAAGCTCCAAATCCAATATGACCTCTGTCCTTATAAAAAGGGAAAATTTGTCATGTCTATAATCCTAGCACTGTGGGAGGCCGAGGCGGGTGGATCACCTGAGCTTGGGGGTTTGAGACCAGTCTGAGCAAGAGTGAGACCCTGTCTCTAAATATATCCGGGTATTGTGGTGGGCTCCTGTAGCCTCAGCTATTTGGCAGGCTGAGATAAGAGAATTGCTTGAGCCTATCAGTTTGAGGTTGCTGTGAGCTGTGACCCCACAGCACTCTACAGTGGGTAACAAAGTGATACTCTATCTCAAAATAATAATTTTAAAAAACGGAAAATTTGGGCAGAGAGACACACACAGGAAAAATGCCATGAGAAAATGAAGGTAGAGACTGGGACGATGCATCTACAAGATAAGGAATGTCAAAGATTGGCAGCAAACTGCCAGAAGGTGGGCTGCGGGGACGGGAGAGGCGGGGACGGGAGAGGCGTGGGGATGGGAGAGGCGTGGGGACGGGAGAGGTGGCGGGGACGGGAGAGGTGGCGGGGACGGGAGAGGTGGCGGGGATGGGAGAGGCATGGGGACGGGAGAGGTGGCGGGGACGGGAGAGGTGGCGGGGATGGGAGAGGCGTGGGGACGGGAGAGGCGTGGGGACGGGAGAGGCGTGGGGACGGGAGAGGCATGGGGACGGGAGAGGTGGCGGGGGATGGGAGAGGCGTGGGGATGACAGAGATTCCCCTCACGTTTCTCTGAAGGCTCCAACCCTTCTGTCCCCAAGCTCGGCCCCCAGAACTGTGAGGCAGTGTTTGTTGTTTCAGCTCCTCAGTCTGTGGTAATTTGTTACGGCGTCCTGGCAAATGAATATGGGAGTTTAGAAAACATTTCCTTTCTGCACAGCTTCCTTTCAGCAGTTGGCCTATTGAAACAATGAAAATGGGAAGAGAATGGCAGGGGGTTTATAAAGAGCAAATCATGCTAAGAAAACTTGATAGCTTACTTTAATTGAATTATAATAAAATTAGTGTGAGAAGGAGATTTAATTTGAAAAAAATAAAAAAATCATTAATGGAAAGTGCTTAGAATCCTCAGTCCTAAGCGAGCTTTAGGAGAGGATGACAGGAAATGAGGTGCAGTTTGCACAGGCTGAGTAACTGGGCAGGAAGGAGCTGGGCCCCAGAGGCTCCAAAGCCCAACACTGAATGTTGACAGGATGCCACGGGTTACCTTGAGTGCATTATTTTTTCACTGTATTAATAATATCCACATTTTCTACTTGTTAAGTATGTGTGAGTGTGAGATGGTCCCTACACAGGGCAGCACATACAGATGCAGGTTTGCTAGTAGCTCAAAGCATACAAACTTTGTTACATGCACAAAATCATTTAAAACATTGTACGACCCTCAATACTGTACAGAATTACTTTCTGTCTGTGTAAGGTGCATACAGTATATAAATGAATCTGGCATTCAGACCTGGGTCTTATCCCCAAGATATCTTATTATCTGTCTGTAAATATTCCAAAATCCCAAAATGTATCCACGCACTTTGGATAAGGGGTACTCAGTTTGTGTTTTGGAGCTCAATTAATACAAGTTCTTACTTAGCATGAGGCGATGGTGTTAAATCCAGTGTTATTTTGTCACTAAAGACCCTTGGCATGAGAGCCTGTGACCCTGCAGGGTTCTAGCAAGTCAAGAGTAAGGCAGGTGTCACTACATTCTCCCCTACACAGCCTGACACAGAGTACGCGGCAGGTTGTCAGGAATTGTGGCCGGTTTAACAAAGGGAGGGATAGGCTGCCTGCGAGTCAAGTGAAGGACTGGCTGTCTGACACTGTTGCCCACAGTGTCTGAGAAAGGAGCTCTGTGCAGAAGGTCTTGACGTTGATCAGAAAATAGAAGCTTTGAAGGATTTTTACTGACGTGGGATTTTAGGTATGCTTGGTGTGGCCAGCCAGGGTTAGCAAATGTAAGGAGTGTTTTTTAAAAGACTGCATGAGAAAATGAAAGCTACAACCTAATTCTAGCCCAAGAATGTGGAGAGGGGTGGGGGAGGGGAGGGGAGAAGGGTAGATGGGTGGTGGGAGGACGACTGGAAGGATCATCTATATGGTCTGTCTAGCAAGGGTACAAGTGAACTTTTCTAGAACTAGAGTATAAATGTTTTAACACAATAACTAAGTAAATGACACGAAGTCTGTTGACCAGTTTGATGAAAATATTTGAAATTGTATGAAAAAACACTACACTATACCCAATGTTTGCATTCATGTATACAGCTATTATTTAATTAAAAAAAAAAAAGACTACATGAGAACTGCCTGATCTGGAAGAAAGACCACACCATCCACGGTTACTCTGTTCTACACAGAGAGGGTGTTGACTGTGGAGGATGAGGACGGTGTAGTCAGCTCACAGACCCAGCCTTCCCTGGGCAGGTCTGTCCCCAGGGCTTTCCACACTCGGCCTCCTTAACATTCACAACAGTCGGGTAGGTGTGAGCCATTGATAGTCGTTACAGATGGTGTAACTGAGGTAAAGAGAAGGTAAACAGCTTACCTGAGGTCACACAGGTGGTAAGTAAAAGGGGCAAGCTGTGTACTGAGGTGACCCGGCTCCCAGGGTCATTCTTTTAGCCACTGTGCTATGCTATTTCTTTAAAGAGAAGAAACTTTTTGCTTATGAAAAATAGAGTTGATATCTTTACCTTGAGTGAACACGGGGGACGTCTACTTTATTTCAAGTGTTTAAACCCAGTTGTTGTTCTTAGAAAACAATCTTTCTTAAAAAGTTGAGCTGAATGAAAATCTTCATTTGAAAATTTACTTACTATACATCCATGTTATTAAAACTTACCTAGGGCCTGTGTGCCCCGCTATGGAAAAGCCTGCATAGTGTCTTTGGAGAAAGCAGAACTAACCTTTGTAAAGTGACAGATGACAGTCTCAGAAAGACATTCAACATGGTGCAGGGACTAGGTCCCGGCAGGGAGTGGTGCTTGGAAAGTTGTGAAAAATGAGACGGGAGGTGAATGCCGGGCCACACAGTCCTGCCTTGCTAAACCGTCTGGATCTCGATGCCCCGTATGTGTAGCACCACTGAAGATTTTAAGATAGGACACTTTATATGTAAAGGTGTGTTATCAAAGGCATAAGGTGTAACTATAAGACAGAAGTAAAGGCTGAATTCCAAGGAAAAGAACGTGTTCGCATCATTGAACTGGCCACATCTTGCACATGCAGGAGTCTTCCCTTTATGGGGGGTGGGGGGGGTATGTTCCATGGTCCCCGGAGGACGCCCCAAACCATAAACAGTGCTGAATCTCATACATGCTGTCTTTCCTGTACACGCAGACTTATGATGAAGTTTAATTTATAAATTAGGCACAATCGGGAATCAGCTGCAGTGATAATAGGATAGAACAACTACAATATAGTCTAATCAGAGCTTCGGGGATGTGGTCTCTGCTCCTCTGTGTCTTACTGTGCAGGACTCACCCCCTTCTTCTGCTGATGCCACGAGGTGATGAACTCCAGCCTGGCGGGATGGAGTGGGGTGCGCGGCCGTGGCTGTGACTTTTTAGGTTGGGGTGCAGCGGCAGCACTAGCACACATCTCCTCTTCCTTCCCACAACTCCACAGAAGGTTCGTTCCCTGTGTGGATCTTAGAAACCTCAGAATACGGTTTTATTCTTAAGTCAAGAACGTTAACCTTTTCCTTAGAGAAAGCACTTGATATCTTCTCGTCGGCGTGTCTGAATCACCAGCATCACTGCTCTGGCACTTTGAGGCCGTACTTAAATAACACGAGGGTTACCGCTCCTGAACACTGCAGTCCAAGGGCAGCAGATCAGGTAACCAAGGTGGACACGAAGAGACTGACAGGCAGGTGGTGTACAAGCGGGGTGAGCTGGACAAAGGGTCCGTCATGTCCCGGGCGCAGTGGAGAGGGCCAGTGTGAGATGTCATCGCACTACTCAGAACAGCGTGCCAATTAAATTTATAAACTGAGTGTTTCTGGAATTTCCCATTTAATATTTTCTAACCTCAGGAGACCTGAGTCGCTGGACCTCTGAGAGTACAACTGGAGGGGTGTGCGGCCATGTCTCCTTTCCCTACTTGTACCCGGCAGTTTTTGTTTTATTTGTTTTTTAGTCAAATTTCTCATATCTAGTTAAAAAGTGAGATTTTCTTAAACAGTTTTTAGTTTATTAACTACAAGTTTATATTTTCTCTTAATGAACTTTATAAATAAATTTGAAAGAAGAAATCCTGGGTTAAAAACAAAAGGTAATATTCTTGATTGTAGATACTGAAATTCTGCCTTCACTAATTTTTGGAATGTTACAGCCAGCCAGGCTCTTTCTTGCCATCTGAATTTGATGCATGTGTTGTGTGTGCCTGTGTGTTGTGAGATTTCACTGGAGCTTGTCTGTTTCTGGGTATTCTAAACCAGACATGCACTAACAACATCACCACCAACAAAAACCATTGGGATTTGCTACTTGGTTTGGTGGGACAACTTCATTCTGTAGTTAGTTTTGAAATCGTAGGTTATTTTATTGTACCATAAAAGCCTAGTAGGCTGGGCACGGTGCTCACCCCTGTGATCCCAGCACTCTAGGAGGCCAAGACAAGTGGATTACTTGAGCTCAGGGGTTCAAAACCAGCCTGAGGAAAAACGAGACCCCATCACTAGTAAAAATAGAAACATTGGCCAGCATTGTGGAGGGCACCTGTAGTCTCAGCTACTGGGGAGGCTGCACCAAGAGATTTGCTTAAGCCTTAGAGTTTGAGTTTGCTGTGAGCTGTGACAATGCCATGATACTCTACCCAGGGTGACAGAGGGAGTGATACTCTGTCCTGAATGAATGAATGAATGAACAGCCTGCTGGTAATGGCTGTGGATGGAATGGACCATTCCACTCTGCTCTGATAGAGTTTAGCCTGGTCAACATAAGAAACTGTAGGCGGGATAACCCACCATCTAAATTCTCAGGTGATCAGGCTGTTCTATGTTGGGTAAAAAACCCAAAGCTTCCACCAAGTTCTCTGCTTCCAGCTCAGTCTGGGAGCCTGGTATTTGGTGGGTAGAGGTGGGAGGCAGGAGAACGTACCTGGTTGTCCCACCACTTCTGACGGGGGATGGGAGGGAAGTCCCCTGGGCACTGGGTGTCTTGAGGGTAATTTAAAGATTTCCTGAGAGGCAAAGAAGAAGATTTGAGAAGACAAAGCAAAAAGTTGACTCCTGCATAGAATGAAAGGAGGAGAGGAATGAGAGCCAGGATAATCAGAGACTCAAACTCAGCTGCCCAGGTGAGGACCCTGCTCCACAGGACCTGGGCATCCTCCCTCACTGGTCAAGGGTAGTGAAGGGCTGGACGTTCAGGACGCAAGGCCTTGATGTAAGGGCTGGATGTTCAGGATGCGAGGCCTTGATGTAAGGGCTGGACTTGTAGGATGCGAGTCCTTGATGTAAGGGCTGGACGTTTGGGACATGAGGCCTTGATGTAAGGGCTGGACGTTTGGGACATGAGGCCTTGATGTAAGGGCTGGACTTGTAGGACGCGAGGCCTTGATGTAAGGGCTGGACGTTTGGGACATGAGGCCTTGATGTAAGGGCTGGACTTATAGGACACGAGGCCTTGATGTAAGGGCTGGACTTGTAGGACACGAGTCCTTGATGTAAGGGCTGGACGTTTGGGACATGAGGCCTTGATGTAAGGGCTGGACTTGTAGGACACGAGGCCTTGATGTAAGGGCTGGACGTTTGGGACACGAGGCCTTGATGTAAGGGCTGGACTTGTAGGACACGAGTCCTTGATGTAAGGGCTGGACTTGTAGGACACGAGGCCTTGATGTAAGGGCTGGACTTGTAGGACGCGAGGCCTTGATGTAAGGGCTGG